>RJWJ010006981.1:0-59688 GCA_004363605.1 Indri indri | reverse complement strand
AACCTCAAACTCCTGGGCTCGAGCAATCCTACTGTCTCAGCCTCCCGAGTAGCTGGGACTACAGGCATGCGCCACCATGCCCGGCTGATTTTTTCTATATATATATTTTTAGCTGTCCAATTAATTTTCTTTCTATTTTTGGTAGAGATGGGGTCTCGCTCTTGCTCAGGCTGGTCTCGAACTCTTGAGCTCAGAACGATCCGCCCACCTTGGCCTCCCAGAGTGCTAGGATTACAGGTGTGACCACCGCGCCCGGCCCTAATTTTTATTTTTTTTGAGACAGAGTCTCACTCTGTTGCCTGGGCTAGAGCACTGCGGTGTCTGTCAGCCTAGCTCACAGAAACCTCAAACTTCCTGGGCTCATGCAATCCTTCTGCCTCAGCCTCCGGAGCAGCTGGGACTATAGGCACAAGCCACCATGCCCGGCTAATTTTTTCTATATATTTTTAGTTGTCCAGCTAATTTCTTTCTATTTTTAGTAGAGATGGGGTCTCACTCTTGCTCAGGCTGGTCTTGCACTCCTGACCTCAAGCGATCCTCCTGCCTTGGCCTCCCAGAGTGCCAGGATTATAGACGTGAGCCACCACACTTGGCCTACCAAAGGTTTTTGAGTAGAGAAATTACATTTGTATTTTAGAAAGACAACTGGCATATTGCGGAAGATTGATTTGAAGTCAAGAGAGTATAGCGGCAATTAGGTAACAGACAATAAGGAGCTGATGATAAAGAAGCATGATTAATTGAGCATCTACTTTGTATTAGACAGTTTTTCATGGAATATTATCTTCATGAGGACTTCACCCATGTGAAGTAGACATTACTACCCTTATTTTATAGATAAGGAAGCAGGTTCAGAAATATTAAGTGAATCCTAGCACTCTGGGAGGCCGAGGCGGGCGGATTGTTTGAGCTCAGGAGTTCGAGACCAGCCTGAGCAAGAGCGAGACCCCGTCTCTACTAAAAACAGAAAGAAATTAATCGGACAACTAAAAATATATAGAAAAAAAAAAATCAGCCGGGCATGGTGGCGCATGCCTGTAGTCCCAGCTACTCGGGAGGCTGAGGCAGGAGGATCGCTTGAGCCCAGGAGTTTGAGGTTGCTGTGAGCTAGGCTGACGCCACAGCACTCACTCTAGCCCAGGCAAAAGAGTGAGACTCTGTCTCAAAAAAAAAAAAAAAAAAAAAAAAGAAATATTAAGTGACCTGCTCAAGATCACAGGTCAGCTACAAGGACAGTGATTTGCTATTAAGGGGCAAACTCTGATTCTTTCTACTACTCCATGCTGGCACAGGGGAACAGGAGAAGAGAAGGTGGATTTGTGGACATTATGAAGGTAGATTCATCAAATGTTAGTGACCAACTGCATATGGACTTAAGGTGTGGGAACTACCAAAATGATTCCACATTTCCAGCTTAGCACCTAGGTGGGTGGTAATGCTGTTAACCCAGATGGGAAACACAAGAGGAGGAGAAGAGGGAAGGACATGAGATGACTCAGGTTTGAACATGTTCAGTTTTCAATGCCTATAGGGCATCTAAAAGTAGAAGGGTCCAGAAGGCAGCTAGAAATAAATGTTTGAAGGTTAGGAGTAACAGAAAGCTAGAGAGTAAGATCTACAACTTCTCAGGACAGATGTGAAAGTTAGAATTAGAAAGATAGATCAGATGGTTCAGGGAAGAGACATAGAATGAGGACACCCACCTACTTATAAGCCCATGTTCCAGAAGGAGGAGTAGGTAGCAGTTCTCAGGCTCCTGCCCTCCTCCCCTGTCTCTGCCCCCAAACAGTGATTCATCAGAGAGTGGCATGCTGTCCCGCCTGGGTGATTTGCTTTTCTATACCATTGCGGAGGGGCAGGAACGAATCCCTATCCACAAGTTCACTAGGGTAAGTTGCTCTCTACCTGTTCAGAACCCTAATCCCTAAAGACCTCTGGAAAGTGGGGAAAGGAGGGTAGGACAACTGCAGGGCAGCTAACAGGTTGATACATGAGGATGGAGAATACAGATGGATAACAGCAGATGCCTAGACTGAAAAGACAATCCCATCCCTGCCCCAAGGTCGGAAGATTAAACCCTCTGACTCATGAAAAAGGGCAGGAAACCCTTGTTAGCCTTCAAAGTTGCTCCATTCCCTCCTTTCTTAGTCTCCAAACCCATTTGTTCCATCTATTATAGTAGTTGGGGCTGAGCTAATTGGGTATCCATTAGGAAAGATTATCAGGATTACATCGCTGTCCTTGTAGCTGACCTTACCAGGCTTCTTTCCCCTAAAGGCACTGAAGGCCACTGGACTGCAGACGACAGATCCCCGGCTCCAGGACTGTATGAGTCAGATGCACCGCATGGTCCAAGAATCCAGCAGTGGTGGCCTTTTAGACCGAGATCTCTTCCAAAAGTGAGGGCCCCAGAAACAAGAGCGCTGCTCTCCAAACTGTTTGTGGACATAGACTATCAGAGCAAGGCAGAGGAATCTTGCGGATTGTATAGTTCAACCCTTCATTTTATTACTTATTATAATAAACAAGTAAAAATCAATATTCATTATAAAAGTTCAAATAATATAGAAATACAAGTTCTCCTTTCCCTCTCTACCCAATCCCAGTCCCCTTTTCCCAGAAGTAAACATTGTTTACAGATTAGTGGGTATCTATAACGTCCTGTGTATTTACATATATATATGAATATATATAAATATACTTACATGATTTAGGATTTTTAAAATATAAAGGTGACATGGTATACGTCATACTATTCTGGTATTTATTTTTTCTCATATCTCAAGACATAGGGTCTTTCCATGTCATTACAACCCCCCATTTTAGAGGCTAGGAAACTAAGACCTAGAAAGATAAACTGACCTGCCAAAGGTCACACAACTATTGATCCCAAACCTGCTGACCACTCACAACCTCCTTTACTCCCAAATTCCATGGCTCCAGAATGAGTCCCAGCTGCATCTCTCCAGCCCCCTAATCCAATCATGTCTGGGATCCAGGTGTGTGAGCAGCAACATTGTACTCCTGACCCAGGCATTCCGAAAGAAGTTTGTCATTCCTGATTTTGAGGAGTTCACGGGCCATGTGGATCGCATCTTTGAGGATGCCAAAGAGCTCACTGGAGGCAAAGTGAGGCCCAGGGGACTAAGGGAGGGACAAGGGATCTGGGCCAGATATACCTTGCTTCTCGGAGATTTCCTGGGGCTGGGAATCCAATGGATGAGAGACAAGAAGCAGAACCTCTAAAAATAGGGAAGTGGCTTCATGTTGTTTCTATACATGTGATTCCTAGAGCAGGTGAGGGAATCTGAGGTTTTTATGGCCAATTAAGGTCAATTGTCTTAAAGGTTCAATAGAGCCTTCAAAGAGACTTACAGGGTAATTAAGCCTAAGAACTAAAAAGGGAAGCTGACCCCAAAATTCTTTTTTACCTCCCATGGGCTTTACTGCCATTCCTACAAGATCGGAGCTACAGAAAAACAAGGCTCTCTAGTACTTTTTTATTTTATTTTTTTTTATTTTGGGTCTTCCAGTGAGGACCGGAAAACCTGCTAGACAAATTCTAAAGAGCTGCAACACTAGCCCTCTAGTACTTAAAGCTTGGGCATTTCTGGGAGCAACAGGCAGGAGAGAACCTCTTTGTCTAGCAGGAGACAGAATTTTGGCTTTTATCTAAAAGATTTCTTGATCCTCAACCTGAACTTTGTTCCTCTTCTCCATATCCATCTCCTTTTTCTCTTCTCATTTATGTCCAGGTGGCGGCCTACATCCCTCAGTTGGCCAAGTCTAACCCAGACCTGTGGGGTGTCTCCCTGTGCACTGTGGATGGTCAGCGGTGAGATGCTGGGCAAGTGGAAGGGGAGGCAGGGCACAGGTGCAGAACAAAGGCCAGCCCCTTTCATGGCACCTGTCTGCCTGCCTCCAGGCACTCTGTGGGCCACACAAAGATCCCCGTCTGCCTGCAGTCCTGTGTGAAGCCCCTCACCTATGCCATCTCCATAAGCACCCTAGGTACTGACTACGTGCACAAGTTTGTGGGCAAAGAGCCCAGCGGCCTGCGCTATAACAAGCTCTCCCTCAATGAGGAAGGTGAGCACTACCAGGAATCAGACCAAACTCATAGCCGCCCCCTTCTTCTTATCCCCACCCCTCCCCCACAGGTCTGTCTTTGTTTCTCTGACTTTCCTGATTAGCCCTGTCATTCCTTTCTCCCCAGCAAAGAAATATTTCTTGTCTAACCTACAAAGTGGGCAGGCTGCAAAGGAGGCTTTATTTAGTAGCTGATAAGACTCTGGGTGGCTTGTATTTCTCCAGGAATTCCCCATAACCCCATGGTCAATGCTGGTGCCATTGTTGTCAGCTCCTTGATCAAGGTCAGTGCCACCCTAACCTTCTGAAAGGTATTATTCTCTAAGCTCCCTTGATCCTGTATCCATCATATCTGTTCAGCAGTCCAGGGAGACTGGTGAGGCTCTGACTCCTTTAAGGGTCCCAAGGAGGCACATGAGAACACAGCAGGGACCCACGTGTAATGCTGAGGATGTTAGTAAAAGGGACTGCACCACCTCCCCAACCCCCACCCTGTACTGTTCCCTGCCCCCACCCACGAGTCTAGATCCCACAGCTTCCTGGCCCTTAGAGAAGTGAGCAGGTCCTGACCCCTGCCTAGGACCAAGGGCCAAATGCCAGAGACAGGGGGAGGACAGCACTATTAGGTACCGATTGGTCACTTCTGGGTGAGGGACACATGGAGAAAAGGGTGAATGGCCAGGCCAGGGCAGTTATTCACGTCACCTGGAACTGTGAGTTGGCCTTGAATAAGGGTGTTAGACTGGCCCGTCAGCTGTAGGTCTCCCAGGGCTTGAGCAACAACCTGGGAGCAGCTGGGCAGCAATACTCTGGAGCCAATCACAGCCCCTCCTGGGGAAGGTGGTGTTAGGAACCCTTCCCCCAGGAATTCAGGTGTCAGAGTCCCAGCAGTGTTGACTCTACAGTTGACAGACGTGCAGGAAGCAATGAGTTTGGGGGAGGAGTCCAGGCCAGGTCTCTCCCCTCATTCTGTGATAGCTCTGTCTACAGCCCTGTATCTGGAATCTGCCTCATCCCATTCCCACCTAAGTAGGCCCTGTTGGACTTGACTCCCAGCTAAAATCTTTAGCTTTATTTCAGTTATGAATATAATTGAATGTTACAATATATGCGGCAGACACTCTCATCCCATTCCTGCTACTCCGTTCCATCCTGGAGATGGGTATGGGAGTCAGACTCTAATGCAGGTGTAAGGAATGGGGATGGAGATCAGGGATGGGGTGGGGCTTGGGGACAAGACTGGAGTCAGAAAGATGAAAATGGGCATCAGGGATGAGGCTTTGGATTGAGAATGGAAAGGGGGTGAAACTCAGGATGAGTGAGGCTCATTGATGCAGTGAGGTTATCCGTACACTCATTCCTTGATAATAAAATCTAAATGGTTTGGGTTTTTTTGTTTGTCCATTTTTTAAAAGGTAGTCTCTTGCTGTGTTGCCCAGTCTGGATTCAAACTCCTGGGCTCAAGCAATCCTCTCACCTCAGCCTCCAGAGTAGCCGAAACTCAGGTGCCCAGCTTGGTTTGGTTTTTAAGATCACTAGATATACATGGGTATAAAAAAGTCTCAGTTGGGTTTTTGTTTTTCTTAAAAAAACATCATTTTGTCCAGGCACAGTGGCTCATGCTTGTAATCCTAATATTCCGGGAAGCCGAAGTGGGAGGATTGTTTGAGGTCAGAAGTTCAAGACCAGCCTGAGTAAGAGCAAGACCCCATCTCTACCAAAAATAGAAAAAATTAGCCAAGAGTGGTAGCATGCACCTGTAGTCCCAGCTGCTGAGGAGGCTGAGGCAGGAGATCACTTGAGCCCAGGAGTTTGAGGTTACAGTGAGCTGCAATGACACCACTGCACTCTACCCAGGGCAACAGAGCGAGACTGTGTCTCGAAAAAAAAAAAAAAAAGTCATGGTGAAATATAACACATTTCCACTAGGAAGTCCAGTCTAATACTTCAACTCCACCAGGTCCTCCAACCCTTCCCTCTGCCATCCTCCTAGGCCTGGAATACTCACATCTCTTCTCTTTGTCTGCAGATGGACTGTAACAAAGCGGAGAAGTTTGATTTTGTAAGTTCCCTTGCTACTCAGCCCCCAGCTACTTTTCTCCATGGCATGTCCTCTCCAGCTGCCCCAGTGCCTGGCTCTAACCCACTATCAGGTGCACCAGCCCACACTAGAAGCCTTATTTCCAGAGCTGTGGGAATTTCTGGCCTCAGAAAGCCTCTTGATAAGGATTGTGTAGTTAGCCTCAGCTGTGTTAAGTTGAGATCTTTAGTCAAGTGGTGCCTCCCATGCATTTTTCTCTTCCAGGTGTTGCAATATCTGAACAAAATGGCTGGAAATGAATACGTGGGTTTCAGCAATGCCACGTAAGGCCCTGTTCAGAGGATCAGCTGATTGCATTGTGTGTGTGTGGGTGGGGGGTGTATACATGGGATGGGGGAGAGAAAGGGGAGAATCTTAGGAGGAAGAAATCCCAGGGGAACTCTGGCCTCCCAGCTTCCTCTGAGCCCCTTCATTGACATTTATTTACTTTGTAAAATAATTTGTTCCATTTCTAATTAGTATGTAATGAGAAGAGCAATGTGATGGTTTGTGCCTAAGCCCTTTCTTGCCAAGACCCAAAGACAAAAGCCTCACCAGTTTCCCTAGACTAGAGCAAAACAAAATCCACCCCAAATTGTCTAGTCATCTAATCTAGGGAACCTGTGACTGGACAATTTGGGGTGATTTTTTGGTTTTGTTTCTTTACATTTTATAGCAAAGCTATGCTGAGAGTTTGCTCTAATATTACTGTGAGAAGTTATAGAGGGGCTGACTTAGTCTGATGTGTGATGTAGTTCTGTCTCTCTCACGGAAAGTAATTTTTCCCCTTCTTCCAACACCCACCCCTCAAACTTCAACTACTAAATTGGGTGTTTGCTTCAGATTCCAGTCAGAGAAGGAAACAGGGGATCGGAATTATGCCATCGGCTATTATCTCAAGGAAAAGAAGGTAACTGGGAGAGGCTGGTAGAGAGAGTCCCTGGGAATTCTGCTGCTAGTGGAAGGGCAGTAGGGATTGGGGACTTTGGCTGAGACCCTGGCAGTGTGAAAGGGCTGCTGATGCTCTGCAAAACGCTTTCCCCTTGTCTTCCTTGCAGTGCTTTCCTAAGGGGGTAGACATGATGGCTGCCCTCGATCTCTACTTCCAGGTAAGCAAACACTGATCAGGGACAAGGGAATAGGACAGATTGCCCTCCTTGTGCCTACCCACACGAGGGATAAGAGGAATAATCCTCTCTAGTGGTTCTGGTGTCCTTTAGAAACACCTGGGGAACTACATGCTGAGAACATTGCTCTATACCCAAGACCACCGTCTTCAGGTCCACACCACGTCTTTACCTCTCCTTGTCTTCATAGCTGTGCTCTGTGGAGGTCACCTGTGAATCAGGGAGTGTCATGGCAGCCACCCTCGCCAATGGCGGGATCTGCCCCATCACAGGCGAGAGTGTGCTGAGCGCCGAAGCAGTACGCAACACCCTAAGCCTCATGCATTCCTGTGGCATGTACGACTTCTCTGGCCAGTTTGCCTTCCATGTAAGTGTTTTCTGGCCCTACCATCCATATGCCATGAGCCCAGTGCCAAAAAGAGAGAACACTGAGTCTCTGAAGATAGACAGAGAGGTGGATTTACAAACTTTCAACCCGGCAATAGGTTGAAAATCCTTAGGGGAGTTTGTCAAACACACCAAGGTCCTCAAATATATAAACACAAGATGTTGCAGCTTCTGAATCACCCTTCACATGGCTGGCTGTTCTCTGGGTCTCAGTCTAGATACCATTTCCAAAGAAAGGCTTTTCTGACCACCCTATCTCAATTGGCCCCCCTTCCACCTCTGTTTACAGCACCTGACTTCTTTTCTTCTCAGCATTTATAATTATTTTAAAATTTATTTTTACCTGTTTATTGCCTGTCTCCTAACCATGAGAATGTAAGTTAAATGAGAGACTCTGTCCTAGTTCTAGCACAGCATCCAGCACAAAATGCAGTGACTATTTCAACAAATATTTCCTAACTGAATCAACTAATTTAAGAGGAGGAAAGGACAGGAGTAAGAAAAGAAGCTAACTGCTGCTGTGATTTTAAAAGAAAAAAAGAAAAGAAGCTAACTAACAAGCCAAAAGGTTGAGATGGGTTGTGGCCTTGCCCATTAAGTCATTTGGTATAGTCTTATTTGGTTGTTTGTTTGTTTGTTTTTTTTTTTTTTAGACAGAGTCTTGCTCTGTCACCTGGACTAGAGTGCAGTGGCATCAGTCTAGCTCACAGCAACCTCAAACTCCTGGGCTCAAGCGATCCTCTTGCCTCAGCCTCCCAAGTAGCTGGGACTACAGGCATGCACCACCACTGGCTAATTTTTTTCTATGTTTTTAGTAGAGACGGGGTCTCGCTTTTGCTCAGGCTGGTCTCAAACTCCTGATCTCAAGTGATCCTCCCGCCTCAGCCTCCCAGAATGCTAGGATTACAGGTGTGAGCCACCACACCTGGCCTAGTCTTACTTGTTGATTTTCTCAAATTTGGGGCACCAACTCATCCTCAATTTCAACTTTGTCCCCCAGGTGGGCCTGCCAGCCAAGTCAGCTGTATCAGGAGCTATACTTCTGGTGGTACCCAATGTCATGGGAATGATGTGTCTGTCACCTCCATTGGACAAGTTGGGGAACAGCCAGAGGGGCATTAACTTCTGCCAGGTGAGCTGCTTTACATATAGTACTTAATATTTTTGAATTAAGCAATAAATGTATTTAATGGTAGCCACTTTTATTTTAAATAAATAATGCAATTTTGAGCTCCTACTAAGTGCAAGGAGTAAGTAAATAAGATCTTTGGCTTATAATTCTAGAAGTTAGTGTCTCTCTTCAATTTCCACAACTATGACAACCTGCGGCACTGTGCTCGGAAGTTAGACCCACGGCGTGAAGGGGGAGAAGTTCGGGTAAGGAAAACCCCAGATGACTTGTAAGACTATTTCAGAATTGAGCATTCCACAACACTTCAGCAATACCCTGACTAAACATCCATGGAGGAGGGTCACAGGACAGAGCTAGGCATGGGTGGGTTCAAAACCACAATTAATCCCAGGTGGGTATTATTTGTGTTCCAGAACAAGACTGTGGTGAACCTGTTATTTGCTGCCTCTAGTGGAGATGTCTCAGCTCTTCGAAGGTATTTCTGTGACCAAATATACACAATAAAATACTCCTGGTCAGAGATCTTATTAGGAGGCAACATAGCAAAATAGTTAAGTGTTTTAGTTTTGGAGTTGGACAGAATGGAATGGATATAAATTGCATTTAAATGAGATTTTTTTTTTAAAAAAGTCAAGTGTCTGCCATAGGGTAAGAACTTACTGGTAGCCACTGTTATTAACTTGGGTGTTAAGAGCAGAGGCCTAGGAGGTAGGGACCCTGCCTCAAATGGATTACCAACATCAACAAATGTGTACTGGGCACCTACTATAGGGAGGCAGTAATGTTTCTGGAAGCATCAACTCCCATATCTCTCATGTGGGAGTAAGTCTAGTCTGAGTATAGAACATACATTATTCAGAGCCTACAAATCTTGGCATAAGCTGTTTTACTCTCTATGGAACTCATCCAGTCTGATCCCACTTCAGAAAGGACACTAGTGATTCCAGACTGATCTAGGTAACTCTAGCTGCTTTCCACTACCCTCAGATTTGCCTTGTCAGCCATGGATATGGAACAGAAAGACTATGACTCCCGCACAGCTCTGCATGTTGCTGCAGCTGAAGGTATCTGAAGGGTTAAAGTGGGGAAGCAAATCATAAGACCCTTTCTCTTCTACCAAGAGTAACCCCATTTTATGTGCCCTCAAGGTTATAGGGGCAGCAAATAGTTTTGTCCAGATGCCCTTCAGTTTGTGGCCAGACTAATATTGACTGCTGCAGGGAGCAAAATGGGAAGGAGGCCTTCTCCCCTCCCCTCTAGGTACAGACTCCAGCAGCCAAGGGTCTGCACCAAAGGGTTCAGGACCTGTACGCTCTCATTTTCTTTCTGTCTATATTCCCAGGACACACTGAAGTTGTTAAATTCCTGATTGAGGCTTGCAAAGTGAATCCTTTTGTCAAGGACAGGTGAGGATTAGGCTAAAAGGGAGGTAGGAGGATGGGCCCAGCTTCACACCACTGCCGTCTAGCCACCATGCACGTTTACAACCACTGCACTTTCCATGTCTTTGCCTGATTATGATCATTGTTCCTCTCAGGTGGGGCAACATTCCCCTGGATGATGCTGTGCAGTTCAACCACCTGGAGGTGGTCAAACTACTTCAAGATTACCAGGACTCCTACATACTCTCTGAGACTCAAGCTGAGGCAGCAGCTGAGGCCTTGTCCAAGGAGAACTTAGAGAGCATGGTGTGAGCACTGGCTATGGACAGTCCCTGCTTGAGAAAAAGCATGAGGTGGCCACACACTTAACCTATAACCACCAAAAATGCTATGGAGAGCTACACTGCTTCAGTGGGGACCAAGAAAGTCATTTGGTGACTTAGGCCATTGCTTTCTGTGAGAGTCAAAATATGCTATTCCTTCAGCAGACAGAGTCTGGAGAGATCAGCTCCCCCAGCAGCCAAGACATACTGCTGCTACTGCTAACAGCTATTTTATAGACAGAGAAAGTATTTTATGTTCAAATAAACTTTAATTACACAAATTATTTTTGCTAAACCCAGCACTTCTCTTTCTCCCCTAGGGATATCCAGCTTCATCACCATCATAGAAGGTAGAATAAGATGGAACCACAGGGTCAGACAGAGCCCAAACAATACATATTTCACATACATATTCACTTACCCCACCAGGTTTTTCTCAACCCCAAATACTGTTTTAGGTTAAGTGTATTCTGCTGCCAAGGTGTGTGGAAGTTTGAGTGTCAACAGGCCCAAAAATGGATTGTGCAAAACCCCAGGCCTCCCTCCTTCTTCAGGAAGTTCCCACTGTGGCGGAAATGAAGATGAAGCTTCTCAAGAAGAAACAGTTTCTAGCATTAATTCCCCTAGATATCCCCCAAGTGTCTCTTCCCCTTTGGGCACAGTCATAGCTGGGACAATGACTATGACAGATTGGCTGGGCGTCAGAGGTGTACAGATTAAGGTAGCTGTCTCAGGGTGAGGACAGCTGCCGCTGTGGGGGGCTGAGGGTCTATGCATGGCACTGAGGTACTGGGGAAGGAGGGCTCTATTCTCATTCTGACACACTAAGTCAATAAAGCACTTACTGAGGGAGCCATAGGCCAGACTCTGTATGTGCTGCAGAGAAACGGCCAAGTCATTGACTGCACCACTCTTCCAGCCAGAGGTAGAAAGGATTTGCTTTGGAGAGATTTAGTTGAGCCCCAAGAACAAGTTACATGTGGGCAAAAGAAGGGAGAGGTATCACAGTGACAAATAAATTCAAACAAAGCTGAAAAATAAGACCTCAGGACTGAATACAGTCTGAGAAAGGCCTGGACACAGGGAGGCGGAGGGAACGGAAGGAAGCAAATCAGGGAAAATATGCCCATGGTAGCCTAGGAAATTGGCAGTAGTTGGGAGGATGGGGGAGCTGGCTGTATGCCTAGCTTTCACGGGGTTGGGGAGAGAGGAAGATGACTAAGATATTGCACAGAGGACCCAACAATGAATTGTGGGAGCTAGAGGTTGCTTGGGGCAAAGTAAAAAGGCTTCAGACACTTTCAAAAGGAGGCTGGCCAAAAGCATGATTAGGGACTCCAGTAATGGACATACTAGAGCCCCTCAGGCACCTCAAGCCCTGAGTGGGTCAGCAGCTCTCCATCCCAAAGAGCAAAGGCAGGTACCACAGGACCGCGGAAATCTGTCTGTATGGTGTGTACCACAGAGACCTGGCTCACATCCACCAGGCTCAGCTTCTGGGCCTCATACTCCAACAGCAGCCCCACCTTCTCTGGCTGCCCAATGCCCTCAACTGGGGCTTTCTCGTTGGCCAACATGGTGTGCCACTTGCGCTGGGCATAGGTGAACACCCAGGAACGATCATCAACACCAATGCAGCTATCCCGGGACATGTCCACATCTGCCACTCCTATCCGGAATTGCTGGGAGCGCTTCACTGTCACCTCCCAGTAGTGTCTGCCACTGGTGACCGCTGTGTCTGCCAGTACCACTGCCCACTCCCGGAAGCGCTCCACATTCAGAGCCACGTTGGAGGGCTCCAATCCCACCAAGCCGTATTTGACACCTGTGTCACCTCTGAAGAGTGCCAGGCTGCTGTGGGCGGTTTTTTCTTCCAGTTTGAAACTGATGCCTGCGGGCAAAGCAAAAAAACGGGATAATAACAGCGGCGAGAACCCTAGGGCAGATGATATATTCCGATCTGAAGCAGGCAGACGTGGGACCGTGAGGAAATAGGGAAGAGTCAGAATGGTAAGCGGGCGAGAGTGTGGGGTCGCTTTAGTATGGGTAGCCCAGAGAACTGAAAAACTCGGATTGGGGAAAGCCCGGGATTTAAAGAAACCAGATGATGTCCCAGATTTGGAATCTCAAGACCATCCTAGACGGGGAAAGGGAAATGACCCGAGAGGGTTGGAGTAGTTCATCGGAGCGAGCTCAGGGAATAATCAGACGGAAACCGTTTTGGAGGTAAAAGAGAGTAAAAAGAGATAACCCTACCTCTCCGGGCCTCTGTAGCGGCAATCCCCAATCGTTTGGCTCCCCAGCTGCACAAGCGCAAAGAACGTGCAAAGGGCAGCGCCATCTTGCGCCATGGATGCACGGGGCACGCCCCCGCCTAGAGATCCTGCCATCCGCCGGCCCGCTCCCCTGTCATGTGGTGCGTGAGAGGCGGCCGCGCAGCACGATGACGCGAGGGAGCCAATGCGCGGCAGGCAGGAGCCATCTTAGTGATTTCTGTTCTGGTTCCACCCGCCGCTGCAGTTTATTTAGTTTTTCTGTGTAGGGGAATGTTGCTCGTGTTTGAACTAAATAGGACTTTTAAAGAGATGGTGTAACCAGTTGCTTAAAAGTATAGAATTAAACAGTAAAGTAATTAGATTTGATCCTGACTTCCCTGGGTGACTTTGGGCAAATCATTTCTCTGAGCCTTAGTGTTCTCATTTGTAAAATAGAAATTACATACAGCCCTTAGATCTTAGTAAAAATTAAATGAGGATAATCTAGATATAGCTTCACAAAACATAGTTCCATCTTTCCAGGGCCTACAATGTCCATTGCAATACAATTCACTATTTTGAAACCGCAAGGGGGTTTCGTCCAGATCTAGTTGCTCATTGCACAAAGATCCAACTATTGAGACAAGAATTGCCAACGAAGAAACGAATTCTTACTACGACAGACATCTTGCCCAGAGAATGGGAGAAGCTGCCTCAAATCCATCTCCACACTAAGGAATGTCATGAGCTTTTAAAGGAGGGGCCATGTGCCTTGGGGCAGGTAATGGTGTGTCTCACAAAGGGCTTGTGCTTTGGGGTAGGTCTGGGGAGAAGGCCATTCTTGACCACAGGAATTCTGCTCTAGGGCTTTTGTAATCTCGACTCCTTTGTCTTGCAGAACATCCACCATTTCTGGGAAATAACTGAAAAGGTCAAGTAGTTAAAGGAGAGGATTATATTAGGGATCACTGAAATTTGGTCAATGAGGGGGCCAGTTAAACTAGGTGCTGTGGTTGAAGTGATTACAGGATGTTCAGGAAACAAAGGAGAAGCCTCAAATTTAGTATATGGGAGCCGTGGGGAGAGACTTCCCCTAAAGTAACAGCTACGGCCAGAAAAGCAGAAATGGTTAAGCAGGTGAGGGAATCCCACCCTGTTCAAGATCTCAGTTAATATCTTCTTGCCTAATATGTATACATACTCTCTCTGAATTTCTCATCTACTCTGGTGTAGTCTACTGTCACCTATTGGAGAAGGACTTTCAAAATATCTACCTGGCCGGGCGTGGTGGCTCACGCCTGTAATCCTAGCACTCTGGGAGGCCGAGGCAGGGGGATTGCCTGAGCTCAGGAGTTCGAGACCAGCCTGAGCAAGAGCGAGACCCCCGTCTCTACTATAAATAGAAAGAAATTAGCCAAACAACTAAAAAAAAAAAAACAGAAAAAATTAGCCGGGCACAATGGTGCATGCCTGTAGTCCCAGGTACCCGGGAGGCTGAGGCAGGAGGATCACTTGAGCCCAGGAGTTTGAGGTTGCTGTGCCACGGCCCTCTAGCCCGGGCAAAAGAGTGAGACTCTGTCTCAAAAAAAAAAAAGAAAAAATTAGCTGGGCATGGTGGTGCCTGTAGTTCCAGCTACTCAGGAGGCTGAGGCAGGAGAATCACTTGAGCCCAGGGGTTCGAGGTTGCTGTGAGCTAGGCTGACACCATGGCACCCTAGCCCAGGTAACAGAGCAAGACTATGTCTCAACAAAAAAAAAGGGGGTGGGGGAGTCCGATCTGGTAGTCCAGGGGAGAAAAAAATGTGACAGAGATTCAGTGATAGTCAAGGACTCGCTGGTTTCTGGGCAATTGGCAGGATATGGGTTGCAGTTCAGAGTCAGAGAATCTAGGAGAAGGTGGAAATTGATGTAGGAAGATGAGGTTAGCTCAGTTTGCAGTGACTGGGGAAATATCCAGGTAGAAATGCCCAATAGGTTATTGAATATACAGATCTGGAACTCAAAAAAAAAATATAGGGTATATGAACTAAAATAAAATCTTAAGGCTTCCTGCCACTGGCTGACTGAATGGACCCCCTCTTGGCCAAGGGGATATCCTAAAACTAAATTGCCTGCCATGAGGAGGGCAGTCAGACATGCCTCATCATGCCTGCCTGCCTTCTTGGAGACATCCTTTATAACCCATTAATAGGCCTAAGGGTATGCAAGACAAACCTGGGACGACAGGCATGCGCCACCATGCCCGGCTAATTTTTTCTATATATTTTTAGTTGCCCGATTAATTTCTTTCTATTTTTAGTAGAGACGGGGTCTCGCTCTTGCTCAGGCCGGTGTCGAACTCCTGAGCTCAAACAATCCGCCCGCCTCGGCCTCCCAGAGTGCTAGGATTACAGGCGTGAGCCACCGCGCCCAGCCTAATTTTTTCTATTTTTAGTTGCCCGGCTAATTTTTTTTTTCTACTTTTAGTAGAGACAGGGTCTCACTCTTACTCAGGCTGGTCTCAAACTCCTCACCTCGAGCGATCCTCTCGCCCCAGCCTCCCAGAGTGCTAGGATGACAGGCGTGAGCCACCGTGCTCGGCCCCTGCGTGGGACTTCTAACGGGTCTCCCATCTCCCCAGTGCTACTGAGGGAACATTTAAATAGACAGCTACCTATCTCACTCGTTACGTTATGAATGCTTAAGAATGGGGATGAAGTCTTGTATTCTCTGTGCCCCAAGGCCTCAGTATTCCGCTTAGCACAGTGCTCGTTGTTTTTGAATAACTAAATGAGTATAAAAGGAGATGGTTTTGTGCCCACATTTTGGGGGTGTAGTAGCTCATTATGTCCACCAGGGGTCAGCCTGGCCCAGACTTTTCAGTCGGCTTAATAAGTGAGGGGAGGTTTGTTTCCTATTAAAAGGAGCAAAGTATCTGGAGGAGAGAGTTCCTTCAGAAAAGTCCTGCTCTGTCAATACTTTGCATTTTGGTAGTAGTGAGAGGAAGCTTCCAGGATTGTGTTTCTGTAGGATTTCTGTCAGTTCCATCCTGGAGTGAAGGCTGAAGCAATCACTACACATCCCTGCACTGACTTAAGACACACATCCATTACTTCATTCCCTACTCGGGGAATTGCTTTACCTGCCATCTCTTATACTGTTTCACTTTTACAGACAGACCATTCATCTGATAAACCTACCTTCATCATTCATTTGATTTACTTGCCTTGTTGCTTGTTGTATTATAATTCTTAACTTTCATGCGTAATAATTAGAAAGTGATCAAATTTTATTTAGCAGATAAAAGGGGGAAAGATATTTGAGGCAGAGGAAACGGCTTAGGCTAAAGCACTGGGAAATAGAATGGAGTGTTTAAGGAACCACAAGGAACACAATATTGCCAGAGTCTTATGTTGGGGAGCTAAGGAGAGCAGTTGGAAAAGTTGAGACTGGATTATGAAGGGCCACCTATGCCATGATGAGGAGTTTTTTAGACTGTCTTTCAGGCATGCAGGAGCCATTGAAGGGAAGACAGGGAAATGACAAATTACAGGTACTCATATAAAAATACAGCCGGCAGCAGCAGGAAGAATGAATTGGAGGGGATGAGACTAGTAACAGGGACAAACATGGTCCGACACCACTAGAGTTCTCAAGTGAGACATGGTGTGGACTCAGCTATCTAAGAAGTACAATTGGTAGAGCTTTGGTCACTGATTAGATGGGAGTGAGAGGATTAGAGGAGTCAGAGGTGATTCATAGGTTTCTGACTTAATAAGGGGAGAAGGAGAAGCATGTTTGGATGGGAGGAAGATAATTAGTTCAGTTTGGACAGGTGTCTATGGGACAACCAGGTGAAAATAGATATAAATTTAAAGAGAGAGGTGATTGTAGATGAGGTCATCCAAGGAAAGAGTATAGACTAAAGTAGGGAATGAACTGAAGGTGCAACCCTAGGGAATACTAATACGTGGGATAACAAATATAAAGTGCTTGGAACAGGACCCGACCCATAGTGAGCATTGGTCTGCCTGGCTTGGGGTTGTTTCTGACTCCCTAGGCAAGAAAGGGAGAGAAAGAAGCAAGGATAGGACAGGCTAATCCCTTTATCACTTTATTTCTTAGATTACTCCATTTCTAACATGTGGGGGCCATGGCCTGATTCAAGTGCTAATTGGAGCCCTTAACTATGGGAGAGAGATGATGCACTCAGAGCTTGGTGATTATTCTGGACTTTGTCAGGAGTTAGCAGTCAGCAAAGCATAACCAGAGAAAGAGAGAGAAGGGGGGTGGGGCTCAGACACCAGCCAAAGGGGCTGCTGGGTTGGCTTGTGCTATGCTGGGGCCTTTGTCCTACTGAAACTGTCCGCACAATGGAGCTGGGTTACATGCTGACCTGGCATTCTGAGTATGGGGCTGGAATAGAGATTCCACATGGTAGAAGCAGAGATGGATGATCACCTAGTCCCCGAGGACTGTATCTCTAGTCACCCATATTGAAATCACTAGAGAGGATGTTCAATACTTGATAATAATAAATTATGTTTATACATGACCGATTCACTAATAAATGCATTTATACTTCAATTTAAGGCAGCTAACTTCACATGTGTATATTACCTGAGTATATCTCATTTGATCCTCATACAACTCTGTAAAATCAGCCAAGTAGATATTTTAATGAAACTCAAACCTGGTTCATTCTTTAGGTCCTGATGATATGGGCTAGCTAGGGAATAGCTGCAGAAAGGTGGTGAGTCAGTCCTCAACAATTTCAGATGTGGCTTGGGTACTGTCATGGGACCCATTGTGGAAGATTGAAGCAAGACAAATAACTCTGCCTGCAAATTTCCTGAGCTATACAGACCCACTTGCTCTCTATCAGTATGGATTATGCTTTTACAGCACTCTCTTGGGATTGAGAAATGGAGCCTTCTCTTTTTTTAAGAGACAGAGTTTCACTTTTGTAGCCCAAGCTGGGGTACTGTGGCATGATCATAGGTCACTATAACATCGAACTCCTGAGCTTAATGGATCCTCCAGCCTCAGCCTCCTGAGTAGCTGGGACTAAAGGTGGGCACACCCACACCTGGTTAATTTTTTTTTTTTTTTGTAGAGACAGGGATAGTAGGAGTCTCAGGTCTCAGTCTCTATGTTGCCCAGGCTGGTCTTGAACTTCTGACCTCAAGTGATCTTCCCACCTCAGCCTCCCAAAGTGTGGGATTTCAGGTGTAACCACCTTGCAGGCCGGAGTCTTCTTTATTGAAGGGAGGAATAAACCTAGGATCACTGGCCCCAGGAATATAAAGTTGAAAAGCTGATCATTAGTAATCAGGAGATAATTTAAGTCCAGGCATGGTAGCTTATGCCTGCAATCCCGGCGCTTTAGTAGTAGGTGGAAGAATCACTTGAGGCCAGGAGTTAGAGGTTGCAGTGAGCTATCATGGTGCCACAGCACAGCAACAGAGTGAGACCCTGTCTCTAAAAAAAAAAAAGAGAGAGAGATAAGTAAGTGTAGAGATAAAGGAGACCCCACAATGATTACTACTACGGCTATTAAGATTTACAATAGCTTTGTAACTACCCAAATTTGTTATTTTGCAAATCCTTTCTTCACTTTGGTAGCTCCTATGGGAAAAACCCTTTAAAAATGTTTGTATGTTTACTTAAGGCCAGAAGGAAAAAAAGGTGGAAAATCAAAAGCTAAAAAATTTTTGCAACCCCTTAAAAGAACCCCAGCCCATATAGACAGGATGGGGATGTCCTATCTTGCCTCCCCTGCAATTATTCTCATTTTCTCCCAGATCCTCACCTTAAGCTTTTCTCTTTACCTCTCTGGCTCCTGAAACCTGGCTTCATAAAGATGGTTAGGAAGTGGAAGGATGGGTCTTTGCCCTCACTGTAAGCATCTCTGATTGACAGAAGCCATTGTCAGCTCATGCCCTTCACTCAGGGAGTCTGGGGTCAAAGGACTAAAGAAGGGAGAGCTTTGTAGGTGGGAGAAGAGCCAAGGCTAGGGAGAGTAGATGCCTAGGTGTGAGAATGGTGTGAGTACAAGTGTTTAAGGCTCCCTGGGGAGGACGCTGATTGGAGCTAGGTGCGGGAGGTGGCAGATGATGCTCTTTCTACCTACTGGCCGAAGGAAGGAGATGAGGTGTTTCCAGTTTCTCTCTCTGGCTGCCTCTTTCTCCAGGGGAGGCACCTGAAATATGTGTTCCTCACTTCCCAATTCCACTCACCTAGACCTAAAAAATATTCTCCAAACTGGAACGGGATAGCCAACAGAGACTCTGGGCCAGGCTGGCAAAATGGTAATCTGGGAGATAAGATTCCTGAGGAGAGGACAGATCACCTTTCTGTATTGACTCCATCTTTCTGTTGAGAACAGAAACCTTTCCTCTTATCCACTACCAAATCCCAGTCCAACCAAGTGGTAGCTTATTCTCTGACCACTCCCTTATTCTCTCTTTCAAGACAGGTGCTTAGGCGTCAGTAGGTGCAGAATTAAGAGGCTAAGGCCTGGCTGGGTTTTTTTTTGTTTGCTTGCTTGTTTTTTGAGACAGGGTCTCACTCTGCCACTTGGGCTAGAGTGCAGTGGTATCGTCATAGCTCACTGCAACCTCAAACTCCAAGACTCAAGCAATCCTCCTGCCTCAGCCTCCCAAGTAGCTGGGACTACAGGTATGCTCCACTACACCCTGATAATTTTTTTTTTTTTTTTGAGACAGTGTCTCACTCTTTTGCCTGGGCTAGAGTGAGTGCCGTGGCGTCAGCCTAGCTCACAGCAACCTCAAACTCCTGGTCTCAAGCGATCCTACTGCCTCAGCCTCCCGAGTAGCTGGGACTACAGGCATGCGCCACCATGCCCGGCTAATTTTTCCTATATATTTTTAGTTGGCTGATTAATTTCTTTCTAATTTTAGTAGAGATGGGGTCTCGCTCTTGCTCAGACTGGTCTCGAACTCCTGAGCTCAAACGATCTGCCCGCCTCGGCCTCCCAGAGTGCTGGGATTACTTACAGGCGTGAGCCACCGCGCCTGGCCCACCCTGATAATTTTTGTATTTTTCGTAGAGACGAGCTCTTGCTCTTGCTCAGGCCAGTCTTGAACTCCTTGCCTCAAGCCAACCTCCCACCTCCACCTCCCAAAGTACAGGCATGAGCCACCATTCCTGGCCTTTGTGGGTGTTTTAAGTAAAGAAGGGAAAAGAGAGAGGATAAGGGGGAGAGGGGTGGGAGACTAGCAGGAAGAAGGGTGGGGCAGATGCTGCTAGCCTCTGCAGATAGCCTGATCTTGCCTTCTCCCTTCTCCTTCCTCTGTACCCCAGGACCTGTGGAACTGGCAGTTTTGGAGAGAGGTACTAGCTGAAGGCTTAAGCACCCTGATCTTTGTAAGGGTTGTCCTTGGGGCCTTATGCCCCAGTGGGAGTCCTGTGCCAGACACTGTCCCTCACTCTGTAGCCAGCCTTGGCCGGTGATGGTGAGCCTGCTACAGGTTTTTGGTGAGGTCTTTGGGACCCAGACAAATCCAGCTCTGACTGGCACTGCTCTGTGCTCACCAGATTGACCCTCCCTGGGGGGTGGCCTATGTCCTGTCTCAGAGCACAGGAGCCATCCTGACCTCAGTTCTCTTCTAACACTGCCCTAGACAGCTATATCCCAGCTGGTCACGCAGGTAAGCAACAGCCTCCTCCCCAAGTAGGGTGACACTAGGCAGGTAATGAGGTTAGTTGGCTGATAGGACATTAAGGAATGAGCAAAGCAGGGAGGACTCTTGCTCTCTGCATCCTCTAAGCCACATTTAATACAATGCAAACAGGCCAATGAGTTAGACTCAGGATTTTGGGTGACTTGCTACAGATCCTTTGTTCAAAGCTTCCCAGATGTGTAGATAGTGGGAGGGATGTTATAGGTCCCACTGCCCCTGGTCCCAGCATCTCTGGTCTCATCTAGGTGAGTAGAAGGAGTAATATAGGCCAGGCTCTGGACATGGAGTTTTTCTCCACTTTCCATCTGGTACTCATCATGTTTGCTGTGGTTCACCAGCAGCGACAGGAGTCAGAAGGCCCAGGCAGCCTGACGGTAGATTTCTCAGAGACTTCCAGAGCCCTGGCATTAGTGAGAACTTCTCCCATACCATGCAGGGGCTGGGGCAAGACTGGATTCCACTTCTCAAAGGAGTCATGGCCTTTAAAAAATTTTTTTTGATTCTGCTTTAAAAAGACTGGTCTAATAGAAAACAAGGAGCATGCTGATTGTATGTAAATATATACAAAAACTCAAGTGAGGTTTTGAGAGTTCATCTCTAGTTAGATGTGAAAGAGGCTGCCACTCAGCCAAGTGAGAGGCTGATGTGAAAGGAAACGGGATGGGGTTCAGTTCTCCATGGAGTTCTTGTCAACATTTGATGAGGAATAAAGGGGAGAGGTTGGTAGCTCCAAATAAGCAAATCTAACCGTTTTGTTTGGTGTTTACAAGGGGTTAAATTAGCTGTCCTTTGTGCTTCTGTTCCTTATTATAAGAGGCTGTAGGTTTGGTGGGGAGAGATAACCCCATCCTGTTAATAAAACTGTCATCGAATGGCTCCTGTTTATTAAGAGATTTGCTCTGTGCCAGGCACTATACTAGGTTCTTTACCCACATTATCTCACTTGATCCAGAGGAAACTGAGACTCACAAAGCTTACATAATTGATTCAACAAATATTCATCTACTGCCTTGTGTATGTCAAGCACCAAGTTTGCAGTGGTGGAAAAATCAGACACGGTCCCTGCCCTCCTGGATCCTATATCTAGGGGGGATAACTTGCCCACCTAGAACGTGGCAAAGCAAGTATTATTGTTGCTGCTGCTGTTCTTCATGAATTTTGGGTACACAGAATATTCCTTTGTTCATGATGTCCTCTCTTCATTGGCTTATAGATGGCTCCCACTTGTTTGTTTTTAATAATGATTAAATATTATTATTAAACATATACCCAACAGAAAAACTAGAATCTTGACGAGCACATAAATCTACATGTATGATACGTATGTATCCTACCTCTTCCCCTTTCCCTCCCAGTCCAAGGTAAACATGATCCTGAACTGAATCCTGTGTTCATTCTTTGTTTTCTTTTTTTGAGTAGTTTTATCTTATCTATTAATATATGTATTCCAAAACGTATATTTTTATTTTAGTTTTTTTAACTTTATAAAAAGGTTTTCATACCACTTATAATCTTCTGGGACTTTTTTTTTACTTGATATTTTATTACTAAGATTCATCCCTATTATTAAGTGTCACTGTGGTGGTTCACTCCTGTTGACTACTGAGTAATATTTCTTTGTGTGACTATACCTATCGATGGAGAATGCTTTCTAGTTTTTTGCCATGGTGAACAGTGCTGCTCTAAACATTCTTGTGCATGTCTCCTGGTGTATATATAGGAAAGTTTCTCTTGTGTATGTAAGTGAGAAGTGAAGTTCCTGAGTCAGAAAGTATGTAATTTGTTCATTTTACAAGATGATGCTACACTATGTTCCAGAGCAGGGGTGGAGAACCTGTTCATGTTGGAAGGCTACATTAATTTAGCTATAATCAAATAAGGCCACATTCAAGAAACTTCAATTAGATGTACTTTAACATGTACCTTATTTTGTAAATATCTAACGATGTACTTAATAATTACAAAAAATGAAAACTTTATTAATTGTAAAGTTAACTAACCTTTTAATGACATTGCTGTGTCTGCTTTTTGTTGTAAAGCATTTGAATATTTGGTTGTAGCATGGAGATCCACAGTTTCAGTTGAGCCTCTAGATGGGTATCAGTCATTTGTGACCTTAAGGGCGTCCTGATTTAGGTAGGTAGGAGAATGTAGATTCGCAACAATAAGTGGTTGAAAAGCAAGACAGCATTTTTCGGGCATGTTGCTGGAGGCATGGGTATTATACTGCATTTTCCCCTGTTTCAATTGGATCTTTCTTAGCATCAAACAGTGACTTTAAAATGTCATCTACTGAGAGCTCAATCCATTCTATCCGTAGTTCTTTAGGTGCCTTGGTGATACTACTAACTAGGTGAGATTGAAATGCTAGTTTGAGTGTGGTGTCATGATTCTCAAAGTCAGTGAATATTTCATTGTATTCGCCAATTAATAGGGCTATAACAGCTGCATATTCTTCAGATGATTCGCATATATCATCCTGCTAATCAGTGATCTTTGCTAACTGGGGAAAATGTTCATCTGAAATTTCCTTTTGAAGAAGAAGTGTTTTGGAAAAAAGATAGCTTCTTTGGAAATGCTTGGATTTTGTTTGCCATATATCATATACAGACTTAGTTTTACCTTGCAAAGAAATATTCGAGTCATTTTGATTTGACATAATTTCACACAGAAATGCTGCATTCCTATAAAAGTATTCTTTCAATAATTCACATTGCTGATTCTGTTCTTCATAAAATTTAACCATCCATTCTCACAGAGATGAAATTTTGGCTAACACCTGTCCCTGCGATAGCCAACACACTTCAGAATGGTATGGCAAATCCACACTGAATGCTTCATCTTTCAATTTTAGCCTGTAATGAAACTGATGATGCCATGTTGCATTTGCACAAATATAGTTAACAATACTTATAACTTGTTGGAAAGTGTCACTTAAAATAGTAGTTTTGGCACAGAGATTTTGCTGATGCAAGATACAATGAAAACAAATGAGAGCATCTGGATCTGTTAATACTTTTTTTATCAGTGCAGTAAACCCTTCATGTTTTCCTGTCATGGAAGGTGCACGGTCTGTACAGACACTCACTAAATTTACCAAATTCAGTTCAACTTCATGACATTTATCTTGAAAGTTGTTGAAGATATCTATTCCCCATGTTCAGTTCCCAAGAGTGCCCAAAGCAAGTAACTCTTCGTAGCAAAGAAAATCTTCTGTTATGATCCGAATGAAGTAGTAATACGAAGCCTGCACCAAATCAGTAGTATCAGTCGATTCATCCAAAGTGACTTAATAATATATATTTTCCTTTTGAAGTATTGCATGAAGTTTTTCTGTTAAGTTGAAGGCTAATTCATGCTGCCAATCAGTTATGGTTCTCCTTGAAGAGACAGTTGTTTGTACTTTGAAATGTAACCAGGGTCTAACCATCCTACAACTTTGACAATGCATTCTTTCACAATTTCTACATCACTGAATGGCTTCCCTTTTTTCCCCAGTGTATAAGCTACTTTATAAGTTGCTTCAGTGGCATTATTTCCAGATCTTATTGCTGCTTGAAAAAATTGTCTTTGCTTTTCATCTCTTAATTTCTGCAATACAACCTTTAGTGCCTCCCTCTCATTTAAAAGATTTGTGGTCCTTTTGAATGTTATAATACTGATGAGCATTGAATTTCTTTGATGTTGATATTTCGGTATCACCAAGCAAGCAAATCGTCTTATCTTTAGCAGAAACAAGATTACATCGCAATTCCCAATCCTCATTAAAAAATCTGTTTTCTTCCTTCAGCATTGTCTTGGTCTTCTTTGACATGATGGGCTATTAAGCAGACAGAATTAAAAAATACCATTGAAGGTTGGGCATGGTGGCTCATGCCTATAATCCTAGCACTCTGGGAGGCTGAGTTGGGAGGATCGCCTGAGCTCAGGAGTTCAAGACCAGCCTGAGCAAGAGTGAGACCCCATCTCTACTAAAAATAGAAGAAATTAAGTGGGCATGGTGGTGAACACCTGTAGTCCCAGCAACTCAGGTGGCTGAGGCAGGATGATCGCTTGAACCCAGAAGTTTGAGGTTGCTGTGAGCTAGGCTGATGCCAGGCATTCTAGCCCCGGCAACAGAGGGAGACTCTGTCTCAAAAAAAACAACAATAAAAAACGACAAAAAACTGTTGAGCTGTGCAACTGTTCACAAATTCCACTTCAAACAGAAACACAGTACACCATTGTCAAAGGCTGATAACAGACTGGTGTACTTGACACCCATAAACTCTCACCAACCAGCCTTATCCGGTAGCGGCGCCAGTCAGTCAGGGGAAGTTAGAGCTAAATCCAGAGCAAAGCAGCAGTTAATTTAGCCCTTAGGGCTTACTAATGTTCTAACTATGCCAGTCAATCTGGGAGGATAATTTCACTGCAACTTATTTTATTCTTTGGTATTTCAAATACGTTCACTTTAAAAATAAAATAAAAATATAAAAGTGAACAAAAATGTATTGGTAAAAACAAAAGGATTTGTTCTATAAAATTTGGATTCAGTTAAAAGGCCACACTTAAGGACCTAGAAGGCCACATGTGGCCTTAAGGCGGCAGGTTCCCCACCCCTGTTCCAAAGTAATCATCTCAATTTACATTCCCACTGGCAGTCATAACTGGTTCTGTCACTTTGTATCCTCAGCCACATCGGCACCTAAGTATCTGTTGCTGACGATATTGACACCATGATGTGGTACCCTCCCCCTCTCCTGTCCAGGGGACATTTTCTGGAGGCAGCATGAACCCTGCACAATCCCTTGGGGCCAGCAGTGGTGACAGAGATCTTGGAGCATCACTGGGTGAGATGTATGGAGGGTTACAGAGCCTGAAGTCAGGAGATTAGTGGGGCTTCTAGAAGGCAAGAGACTCCAAAGACATCTGATGGACTATTTCTATTCTATGAGATCAAGAGTTCTAATCCCCTTAGGTGTCCTCTGATCTAGTCTCAGCAACTCTTCCTGCCAGTGAATGGGTTAGATGGACCCTTCACCTTTGCTATAACTCTCTTCCTATCCATCCTCAAGCTGGATATTGGAGGAGGAGAGAAGCACAGGCCCTGATCTGTGTTCCTCCTCTCTCCCCACAGGTGTACCATATGGGACCCAGGTTGGGCACCATCCTTGCGGACTTCACCTTAGCATTTCTGTTTTCCTTCATGGCCTGAGTGATGATGTAGAGATGGTAGAACCTATCAGTGTGTTCCATTCCACCTTCTCCATCGCCATACCCCCAACCCCTAGGTCTCAAGTTCCTCACCAAACCTTAGCACAGCTGAACCTTTCCCCCAAGCTTTCGTTCCCCATATTGTCTTTTTCTCTCTCCTTGACCAGCCTGCTTTCCCAGGTCCGAATCCCTGGGTCAGATCTGGGAAAAATCCTTGACCTGTCCCTGGGTTTCAAGGTGTAGGACTCCAGTGTCCTGAGCATGGCTATGTTAGAGGGCATTAGACCCTCTCATTGCTTCTCAGCCATAACGCAGTTTCCTTCCTTTCACGACTTCCTGCTGTGACTTTGTGAGCTAGGAAAGATGAAGTACAAGCTGATTCTGCGGTTTAAATACTAGTCACTTTTCCCTCCCTGGTCCCCCAACCCCACTCCCAGTCTATGCATGGATGATAGTGTCTTCTCTCTCTCAGTCTCTGTGGTTTAAAAGGCCAGCTGAGGGTTTGAAAAGGGAGGTGCTGTCATGGGTTGGGGGTAGGGAACTCGGGCTCCGAGAAAGCCATACACAGCAGAACTATTCTATCCCAGAGCTGCAGGGTCCACAGATTCCAGCCCAAACTAGCCAATGGGAGAAGGCCGTCTAATCCCAGGGAACTAAAGAATTCTCTTCAGTTATCCAACTTTCCTGCTGAGCCCCACTCCTTACCCCCACCCCCACCTTTACCCCTGGTAGACTCAGAGGAGCCTGAGGCCCCCAGGAGCTCAGCCCCATACCTCGTGAAATAAGCTCAGCTTGATGGACCTTCCAAAGAGAGTTGAGGAATGTTCTAAGATAGATGTCAGTCAGGACTGTGAACCCGAACTTTGACACAAATAGAAGGGCGGATTCTTCTAGTCCCACTGTTCTTGGTCCCTCCCTCTCAGAGTCTCTCCAGCTCTGACCTCAACCCCACTGTCACTCCCATGGCTCCCTGAGCTCAACTCCCAGTTGAGGAGGGAGGGGAAAATCCAGAAGCTTTGTCAGATGTATGGGAATGGGTCCTGCCCTCCACAGCTGTGAAGGGGTTAAGAGGCTGGGCCAATTACCCCAGCCTGCTCCTCCCAGGGATTAAGGGTCCTCTATAAAGGGGACTGTCCACCCAGACCAGGCCAGGGGGGTAGCAGGGACCCAGGCACTGTGCCCATCCCCCCTGCCATGTGGGAACTGCGGTCAACCTCCTTCTGGAGGGCCATATTCGCTGAGTTCTTTGCCACCCTCTTCTATGTCTTCTTTGGACTGGGGGCCTCACTGCGTTGGGCTCCTGGACCCCTGCATGTACTGCAGGTGGCTCTGGCCTTTGGCCTCGCCCTGGCTACACTGGTGCAGGCTGTGGGCCACATCAGTGGAGCCCACGTCAATCCTGCAGTCACTTTTGCCTTCCTTGTGGGCTCCCAGATGTCCCTGCTCCGTGCCTTCTGCTATGTGTTAGCCCAGCTCCTGGGAGCTGTGGCGGGGGCTGCTGTGCTGTATAGTGTTACCCCGTCTGCCGTCCGAGGAAACCTAGCACTCAACACGGTAATGGTCAGCTGAGAGGGGCTGGGGGAATCTGGTGTCCTGACTCTGTTGCTTTGACTCCCTGCCTGGCATAGGTGAATCAGCTCCCCTGGGCTCTGGGATAGTGTGTGTGTGTGTGTGTGTGTGTGTGTGTGTGTGTGTGTGTGTCTGCCTGTGCATGTACACGCACACATACGTGTGTGTGTGTGTGTGTGTGTGTGTGTGTGAGTTAGGGTGGGGAGGATTGATAGGCGGTTTGGAGGTGGAAGGAAGGCACAGGGCCCTGGATTGAGAATCAAGAAAACTGAATTTGGTTTTCAGTTTTCCTTCCAACTGCTTGCAGGTTCTTGAGAAAACTTTTACTTTACAGGTCCTCAGTTTCCTCATCCATGTAAGTGGGCGCAACCATTTCCACCATGGGGGAGTATTGTTAGGAGAAATTAAGATACAAATGCATTTACTATGAAGGATGTTGTATTATCCTTCCTCTCCAGGGAACTGATGCCATAAGGGGATCCCTGCCTAGGAAGCCTTGAGGAGGTAACACTGTGGCAGCCCTAATGAGCTGCCTCCCTTCTTCTTCCTTTGCCCAGTTGCACCCTGGGGTGAGCGTGGGCCAGGCCACAATGGTGGAGATCTTCCTGACGCTCCAGTTCGTGCTCTGCATCTTTGCCACGTATGACGAGAGGCGGAATGGCCGTCTGGGCTCCATGGCGCTGGCTATTGGCTTCTCCCTCACCCTGGGGCACCTCTTTGGGGTAAGCAGGAGCGGGGGGCAACTTATCATTCAAGGATTCCAGGGCCATCAAACCCTTCCCAACTTTTAAGGATTCTTCTTGCCCACCCCACTGTCAAACATGAACATTACCCAGCTCACTCTGTATTGGCACAGAGGAATCAACTCTGCCCTAACCCTCTCGTGCAACCAATATATCTAGTCCTCCTTGACCCCAAGGCAGAAATGCATGCATCATGGCAGATGTGGGCTTTGCTATGGCTCATAGTCTGTCTCCAGATGGGGCATCTGTGCCCTCACCCCATTGTGGGAATCCTTAGAGAGTCATGCAGATTGTGCCTCCCCATTTGCTGCTGGCTGGAGATAAGATGCCGGCTCTCAGGGGCAATGTGGGTTGTGGGGAGAGAAGCTAGGGTGGAGTAGGGGGTTGTTTCAGTTATAACCGTGTCTTTTGCAGATGCATTATACTGGTGCAGGCATGAATCCTGCCCGCTCCTTTGCTCCTGCCATTCTCACCCGGAACTTCACCAACCACTGGGTGAGTGAGGGGAGAGGGGCAAGATCCTGAAGCCCTTCTGGATGGGTGTGGACTGCAGGTTCCAGTTTAGGTTCCTGCTTTCCATCTGAGTGCCCTACCAGCACTCAGCTATGGGGCTGTCAGAGAGTTTGGCACGTCTGTGTGAGCAGGATTATTTTGCCAAAAAGAGAGGCTCTTGCTCATACTGTTCCTTCTGTGGCTAGTCAGGGATTTTCACTGAGTATCCACTGGATGCCAAAACCAGGGGCTAGAAGGATAAATATAAACATAAATATAAATATATAAAGACAAAAATGTCTGCTCTCAGTGATCAGGATGTATTGTGAGCACAAATGGGCCTGGGCCCCTTCCCAGTTCTAACACTTTACTAACCTTGTGTGTGACTATGGGCAAATAACTCAATCATTCTGCACCTCAGTTTCTTTATCTGTAAAACGAGGTGTTATGAGAAATGTGTGAAAGTTTTATGTGTGAAACATGTAGCACAGAATGTGGTATCGAGTGAGTCATCAATAAATATTGGTTATGTTTATGTTGTTTTGACTATATGTAAGCCAAACATATGAAAATAATATTAAAAATTTTCAAAGCTGTACACCCATTTTCATAGCACTATTCACAAAAGCCAAGAGGTGAAAGCAACCCCAGTGTCCCTCAATGGATAAACAAAATGTGGTATATACAAAAATGGAATGTTATTCAGCCTTAAAAAGGAAGGAAATTCTGACACATGCCATAACATGGACGCTCCTAGAGGACATTATTCTAAGTGAAATAAGCCAATCACAAAAGACAAATACTATATGATTCCATTTAATGTGAGGTATTTAGAGTACTAGAGTTTGAGGAAATAAAGTGAAAGGGTGATTACTAGAGGCTGGGGTGATGGTGGTAGACTAGGCAGTTGTTTAATGGGTATAGAGTTTCAGTTTTGCCAGATGAAAAAGTTCTAGACATGGGTTGTACAAAAATGTGAATATACTTAACACTACCAAACTGTACATTTAAAAATGTTTAATACAGTAAATTTTATGTTATGTTTATTTTACTGCAATTAAAAAATATTTTTGAAAGCAATATATAAACTAGTGCGAATTGATAACAACAAATAGAATATACATGTGTTAAGAAGGCATGAGATAAAGAGATAATTTAATGAATCAGAAAAGAGGCTGGGTGTGGTGGCTCACACCTGTAGTCCCAGAGCTTTGGGAGGCTGAGGTGATAGGATCACTTGAAGCCAGGAATTCAAGACCAGCCTGGGCAACATAGCAGGACCCCCATCTCTACAGAAAATTTAAAAGATTAGCTGGGTGTGGTGGTACACGCCTGTAGTCCTACTCAGCTACTCAGGAGGCTGAGGCAGGAGGATTGTTTGAGCCCAGGAGTTTGAGGTTACATTGAGCTGTGATCATGTCACTGCACTCTAGCCTGTGTAAAAAAGCAAGACCCTGTCTCTCAGGGGTGGCAGGGAAGAAAAGAAAAGAAAAGGTGAGTTTTCAGGTACAGGCAGTAGAATAGAGTCTAGAGTTTAAGAAATTAACAAACACATGCTGATTTCTACTTAGATAATGCCCGAATGTATGTGTCAAGTGCAGGATGTCTTGTCTTCCACTGAGGGGCTTAGAAAGAGAGAAGCCTTGCTACTCTCTCCCCTCCCCAAGACTGAGTATGCCTTTTCTCTTTTACAGGTGTACTGGGTGGGCCCAATCATCGGAGGGGGTCTGGGCAGCCTTCTCTACGACTTTCTCCTCTTCCCCCGGCTTAAGAGTGTTTCTGAGAGACTGTCTATCCTCAAGGGTGTCAGACCCAGTGACCCCAATGGACAACCAGAGGTCACAGAGGAACCTGTTGAACTGAAGACCCAGGCACTGTAAAAGCTCCAGTTGGAGAGAGGGAGTAGAAAGCTTCTGGGTTTACGTGGAGGGGCTGATCCAGCCTCTGGATGAAGAAAGAGACTGTGGGGAGGGGCATGTATTTCTTTATTTTTTAACTTATGTGTGTGTTTTTTTTTTCCCTTTTGCTGTGTGAAATCTTTCAAGTTGCATTCATGAGCTGGTTGGTGCAAACTTCCCTTCCTCCCCATCCCACCTCCTTTCGCCGTGTGTGCTCGATTGTGCATATGAATGTGAGTGTGGCTGCCTCTGAGAGCTAGGGAAGGGAAAAGAGGTGTCAGCCTATACCTCCCTTCCTCAACCCCGTGTGGTGAGCACCAGGAACCAAGACCTTAGGTTTCTAGCTGTCACTCTCTGCTGCCCGTCAAGTGTATGGCTCTTGATTTTTGAAGGAACAGGGAAGCAGGGAGTTACTCCTCACAAGAGGCAGAGAAGCAGAGGAGACAAGGCATTCCAAGGGTTGGGAGAAGGGACTCAATGGAGGTAGGTATTAGCCCAGTTCAGGATGCAAGCGTACCAGAAAGTTTTAGGGAAGTTAATGGGAACATTTAGCCTACTTATCTCAGGGATGCTTGTCCCAGGGACTTGGGTGGGGAAGTAGATCTGAGAAAAATGAACACTGGGATTTGAGTTGTTCTGTAAAGCCACATAAACCTGTCAATATCCACTGGCTGGGTTGTGTGTTCATTCTGGCATAATGGATCTCTTTAGTGGCCCTGGGCCGGGGAGCCCCTAACCTAAATAAGGGGTAGGCAGTGAGCCTAGAATCTAGACAAATTAAGCAGTTTAACTGGTTTGCCTGACACCCCTTGGTGTGGCCTCCTGGCAGATGGTACTTAGGCCCCAGAATTGCTCCCTAAGGCCAAAACAGAAAGTTTGATGCCTAGAGCAAATGTAGATGGGAGTGTGGGATATGGAGGGAGAGACTTCGACCCTCAGAGTTTGAATTTAGAGCAAATCAAAACTCTTCAAATGGCATCTTTTTGCTTCTATCACTAGTTCTAGTCTTTTGTTCTTATATGTGTCTTTTCACTTCTCTCTCATTTGTCCTTTCAACTTGAAGCAAATCTCTTCTAACTCTCCTTCATACCCCAGAAATTGATTCCTTCTATTCAAATGCTTACCAATTCAGGAGATAATTATTCGAGTATTCGTTTGAGCCCTATCTTCTTCTTTTTTTTTTCCTAGAGACGGGGTCTCGCTATGTTGCCCAGGCTGGAGTGCAGTGGCCATTCATAGGCTCGATCGTAGCGCACTGCAGCCTGGAACTCCAGGGCTCAAGCGATCCTCGATCCTCCTGCCTCAGCCTCCCGAGTAGCTGGGACTACAGGGGCTGCGCTGGGCTAACCTACCTTCTTTTGTCGTTGGCAAAATACAGTCATCTCACAGAGGCCGGAGGAGACGCTCAACTGACCAATGAATATTTATTGTTGATCTCTTCCTTTTATGAGCCTCTTGCATACATCGCAAGCTTTAACTTATGCTATAGTACGACAGAGAACCCCTTCCCCTCAAAGACCACTCCCCACACTTCGGCTCCCCCCTTCCTCCCAAATAAAACCTAACTTTTCTAACTAAGACTTGGAATAGTCCACTTGACTAGAAGAAGGGGGAAGAATGTTTGTAAATTCACCTCTAATCGGACATTGATTCTGTTACAATTCCGCACAAAATCACAGCGCTGTGATTTTTAGGTCAATGTAGAGCATCTACTTGGATAAAATGGTCCTTGCACTCGCTTCCCTTACCCTTACTTCACCACCAACACCACCCCGACCCCGCATGGAGTCACGTGGACCAGCCCGGCTCGCCCCGCCCCCCCTGCCCCGCGCAGGCGGGGACTGGTTCCGCCAAGCCTGGTGGCGGGAAAAGCTGCGGCCCCGCGCCTCAGGGCTGACGGCTCCGCGGGGCTCCTGAGGACCCGCGGGGAGCGGGTGAGTGAGTGTGCGGCGAGAGGGTTCTAAGTGGACACGTGTCCCCTGAAAAACCGGAAGGGCACTCCTGGGAGGCGCCGAGTCCCCTTTCCCGCCAGCTGGTTGGAGGCAAGGGCGGGGCCCCACCCTGCGCCACTCTGCACACCTTGGGCCTCACTTGGGATGGGTCCCTGATAGGAAGGGGCTTGGAACTCCAAAAGTAGAACAAAAGGTTCCTGGGGGAATTCTACTTCGGCGATCCCCAGCCAGTTCAGGTGTGTGGCTTGGTGGTTAGCAGCGGTGGGAATTCACAGGCCGCTTGACTTAAATCTTGGATTTTCGTAGAATGGATTTCTGCCTTTCTCCGGTCCCTTCTGTTTCGGCTTGTCGGCTACACCGTCAGCCGCTAAATAAGCGCCTTCCCTTGAGTGTCTCAGTTCTTTCGTCTTCCTTTCATGTTGCCACTAGTACCTTTATAAAAAGTCAAGCTGGTCATTTTATAATAAATTTAAAACTTCTATTTGGCCACCCAAAGTGGCCAAAGTAGTCAGGCTTAAATCTATAGGCGGGTGTCCGTGGCCTTTCACAGTCTGGTCCTGACCCTCTCAATCTCATTTTCTAAGGCTCCCTAACATTTTTCTTATCTCATGCACTTGACTCCTAGCCACATGGAAAGGTTGTATCTGCATTGTGCTCTTTCATACCCCAGCACCTATGTTCCTGCTATTCCCTCTGCTTGGAAGTTCTTGCTACTTCTCTGCCAAATGGACTTCTCTTTGACAACTGAGCTCAACTGCCCCTCTGAAAACCCAATTTATCCAGCCGTCCTAGGCCAAGTCAGTCACTTCTTCCTTTGTGTTCCTGATATATTGTACCTCCCTCTGTTGGTGGCCCTGATACAACTCAATAAAAAGTCACTGAACTCCTAACATCCACCATGCACTGTGCTCAGCATCACGTATGTAGAGATCAACAGGACAGAGTTACTACTGTTCCTTAAGGAACCCACAGTCTGGCAGGAAAAACACGTGTAAATGAGTCCCCTGCAGTTAGTGACAGGGTGATAAAAAAGTCCTCCCTGGCTTCCTTAGGTCTCTCACTGCACTCTTGCACCATCTTATATCCTGTACTTCCAAATCTCCAGCCTCAGCCTCTCCTCCCTCAACTTACAGACTTGTCTATTTCAGTTCAGGTTGGTAAAACATTTACTGAGCACCTACATTGTGCTGGTCATGATGATTCCTGATCTCAAGGAGTTTACATTTTAGTGCAGTTGTCAACAGGGAATAGAGTTAGAATCACGTGGGGAGCATTTTCAAAACACTTTTGCCCAACTATTATCCCCTGGAAATTTTGACCCAGTAACCAGGCTCCAAAAATTCAGAGGTGAATAAGAAACAATTCCTGTCCTCAGGGAATCTAAATCTAAGGCTAATGGAGTGAGATAGACATTTAAAACAATTTAACTATTATATACAACATGAAATGTAAGCGCCATTATGGAAATCTGTGTACAGCACAGAGTAGACAAAAAGGAGAAAGAGGCTGCTTTTTTGTGGAGAAGTCAGGAGGAAATACCTTTTGGGCAGAGTCTTAAAAGATAAGTCAATAGCCAGGTGGATGGAAGAAGGGCATTCTGGACAAAGTAGTGGCTTTTTTTTTTTTTTTTGAGACAGAGTCTCGCTCTGTTGCCTGGGCTAGAGTTCCATGGCGTCAGCCTAGCTCACAGCAACCTTAAACTCCTGGGCTCAAGCAATCCTACTGCCTCAGCCTCCCGAGTAGCTGGGACTACAGGCACGCGCCATGCCTAGCTAATTTTTTCTATATATATGTTTAGTTGTCCAGCTAATTTCTTTCTATTTTTTAGTAGAGATGGGGGGTGGTTCTCGCTCTTGCTCAGGCTGGTCTCGAACTCCTGAGCTCAAATGATCCACCTGCCTCGGCCTCCCAGAGTGTTAGGATTACAGGCGTGAGCCACCATGCCGGCCTAAAGCAGTGGCTTGAGAGGTAGACAGCAGAGAGATCACGAAGGACTTTGTATTGTAGGCATTGGGAGTCACTGAGACTTTAGTTTTACATGTTGATGGTAAATAATTCAAATAGTACCCAAGTGAAAGATAAATATTTCTCCTACCCTAGATCCCCCAGTTCTCTTCAGAGACATCCAGTGTGAACTTTCTTATGTATCCATTGAAGGATATTAAACAAGGTATTATATTGACAGATCATTTGAGGCTAGATTTAAGGGAACAAGACTGGAGGCAGGGAAAGAGATTAGGAAGAGGTTGAGTAAGCAAGAGATACAACTGAACTAAGGCAGTAGCAGTTGGGATAGAAAGGGGTCAATAGAGGAGCTTAAGGAAGTTAAGTGAGATGGAGGTATCTGTGGTTTCTACTAATGTGAACAACTGGGGAGATAGTGTCAGTCCTTGAGAGATCCAAAACAGAAGTGGACACAAACTTGGGAAGATGAATTTAATTTTGGACATGTTGAATGTAAGGTGGAGACATAAAAGTGGAGAATGCTATTCATTAGTTTAATATGTGAGATTGGCACCTGAAGAGCCAGATTTGCTGGCTGCTGGCTTGGATGGTAGTTGAACCTTGCGAGAGTGGGTGAGTTTGCCTAGTCAGCCTGTGTAGAGTGAGATGGGAAGAAGGTTAAAGATGCAAGCCTGCAAAATATCAGCACTTAGGGGAAAAGTGTTGGAACAGCCAACATGGGGTCAAGGGAAGGTTTTATGTAATGTTGGATTTTTTCTCCCCCTTAAGATGGAAGAGCTTTGAGCAACTCGAAATATATGGGGATGGGGCCAGTATAAAGGGCAGGTTGAAAATAAATGAGAAATGAGGAACAACCAACAAAGGCACAGGAAGTGATTGATCAAGATTACAGATGGAGGGTTAGAGTAGAAGCAAATAGGTAAAGGTATTCGAAATGTGTATGTTTTTAGGCTTAGGTGCAGGGAGTTGAAAGAGTTCATGTCTGATGACCTTAATTGTTCCCAAGAGGAAAGGGGGTAGACATACCAGCTGAGAGGCATAGGAAGCAGTGGAGTAAAGGGGCTTGAGGATAATGATAGAAGTTATTAATAGAAACATGTTCCTTGGGAGGCGCCAATGAAGCAGACCAGGAACACTAAAAAGATTAGCTGGACCGAGTTGAGGGCCCTGCTCATCTGTTGTGTATAATTATACAGTTGTTTGGTTTTGTCCAGCAAATCCGAGTGTAGGTTTGAGCTGAAGAGGCTAGAAAGCAGGTGATTGCATTGATCTCAGGTTATGCTCTTTTGCAGAGTGAGTGCAGTGAAAGGAGGAGAGATTGAGGCCACTCAGGAGAGTGGCTAAACTGATACAGTAGTAGGATGTATGCGACTCCAGTTTGATCGTTTTCTTTTCTAGCTCAGAATCTTCAGTGGCTCCCTAGTTTATGTCTTAAATCTTCGAATTGATGAACAAAGACAAGGTTTTCCCAGGAAGCCAGTTCCAGCCTCCCTTCCGATTGCTTTCCTTTCAGACTCATCTATTCATAGTGGCTCCCTCTTTGCTTTTGCTCTGGTGGTTCTCTGCCTAAGTGCCCCTCCCATTCTCAGCAGCCTGTCCTGTGCAGCCTTCTCAGGCTTCCTCTGACAAACTCTCCTTGGCCACTGTAACCTGAAAAGAGCCCTAGTTTTTCATAATTTCCCCCCGCCATGTCACTTATTTAGAGTTTGTACTGCCTTATCTTTTACATTGTTTCTTCTGTATTGTGGGGGTTAGGTTTTTTGCAACTAAATTTCTTAAATTCCTTCAGCAGTGCCACTATCTTTTGGGTAGAAGGTTCTTCCTAAGCATTTAGTAACTGACTATAGTCTGACATATGGAGGGGAAATTAATATTTTGGGGGTCCTTTGTGCTCAGCACTGGGTGGAGTACTTGATATCACTGCTTCTCAAACTTTCTTAGTAAAGGACCAGGTGAATTTTTCCATCAAGCTGTTGCAGGTCAATACTTTTCTAAAAGTATTTTATAAAATACAATTACTAGAAAAATAATATGGAAAAAAAAAGACATACAGAATATAGGCTTTTTATTATTATTATTAAATTCAACAAACATAAGCTAAGTGTCACATTGCTTTAAGATGTTGTAAGTGCTAATGCTGTATTTCTGTACTTATCTTGATGCAGATTGTTAACAGTTTGTGGACTCGCAATAGTCTGAAGACCATGCTTTGGGTAGCATTGCTTTATATGGTCTCATCTAAACTTCTCTACTACCCTATAAGGATAGGAATTATCATTTGATCAGTATGCTGATAAGGAAACTGTTTAAATTAAGCCCCATGCTCAAAGTTACCAATTTACTGCTGGACAGAATTGGAATTCAAATGCTAGGTGCCATTCTGTTCTTACTGGTAGTTCTCAAAGCTGGTTCTTGGAGCAGGGTTGGTTTGGGGCACAGTGTTTTGTTTTCAAAATGTAAATTAATTTTCTACTTTGAATTGCAAATGTATTTAATATTTTATCCATTATTTCCCTTCGGTTCTTGCATTTAAGGCCTACAATATTGATTTCAGATGAATGTTGCTTCATCTGAACTGCTCGATACTTAGTTAAGTGGGAAAACTAACATCCCTTTTATTTTTTTTATTTTTTATTTTTTTTTGAGACAGAGTCTCACTGTGTTGCCCGGGCTAGAGTGCCGTGGTGTCATCCTAGCTCACAGCAACCTCAAACTCCTGGGCTCAAGTGATCCTTCTGCCTCAGCCTCCCGAGTAGCTGGGACTACAGGCATGCGCCACCATGCCCGGCTAATTTTTTCTGTATATTTTTAGTTGTCCAATTAATTTCTTTCTATTTTTAGTGGAGACAGGGTCTCGCTCTAGCTCAGGCTGGTTTCAAACTCCTGAGCTCAAACAATCTGCCTGCCTCGGCCTCCCAGAGTGCTAGGATTACAGGCATGAGCCACCGCGCCCGGCCTAACATCCCTTTTAAATGTCAAGATATGCAGGGTCTATGGTGTTTGACAAAGTTCCCACCTGGTCAGTGATAAAATATGAAAATAAAGACAGTGTGATGAATTTTTTCAGAAGGTCATAGTTATTAAATTTAAAGGATTATACTCTATCCTGAGATTTTTGTCCTTCATTTTTTTTGGAGTTAAAATAGTGAAAACAGTGTATGTGTATGTGTGTTATATATATATATGTGTGTGTGTGTGTGTGTGTGTATGTGTGTGTGTACATATATGTATATATAGTAATTGTGTGGAGTGTTGTTTGTAACAACAGTATTGTGCTATAATTCACATATTATAAAATTCATCCTTTAAAGTGTACAGTTTAGTGGTTTTTAGTATATTCACAGAGTTGTACAATCATTGCCACTATCCAATGTCAGTTTTTTTAATTTGTTTTTTTTTTTTTTTTTTGAGGCGGGGTCTCATTCTTTTGCCCAGACTAGAGTGCAGTGGTGCGATCACAGCTCACTGCAACCTCCAACTCCTGGGCTCAAGTAATCTTGGCTCAGTCTCCCAACTATAGGTGCAGGCCACCACGCCTGGCTAATTTTAAAAATTTTTTGTAGAGGCGGATACTATGTTTCGTAGGCTGGTGAGCCAATAGTGCCTGGTCTTCTAATAGCAAACATTTCATTACCCCCAAAAGAAACCCTGTACCTATTAGCAGTCACTCCCCATTCCTTCTTTCCCCCCAGTCCCAGGAACCACTAATCCATTTTCTGTCTTTATGGATTTGCCATTCTGGACATTTCATATAAATAGAATCCTAAGATATATGACCTTTTGTGCTTTGCTTCTTTCACTAAACATAATGTTTTCAGGTTTCATCCACTTTGTAGCATGAATCAGTACTCCATTCTTTTTTATTGTCAAATAATATTCCATTAGATATATTGCTTTTTGCTTATTTATCACTTGATAGACATTTGGGCTTTTTCCACATTTTGGCTATTAATAATGCTACTATGGACATTTGTGTGCAAGTTTTTGTGTGGACATTCATTTCATTTCTCAAATATATACCTAAGACTAACATTAAGTGTAGACTTACTGGGTCATATGGTTACTCCGTGTCCTTTAAAATTAATTAATTAATTAATTTTTTTTGAGGCAGAGTCTTGCTCTGTCACCCTACATAGAGTGCAGTGGCATCATCGTAGGTCACTGCAATCTCAAACTCCTGAGCTCGAGTGATCCTCCTACTTCAACCTACTTGCGAAGCTGTGACTGCAGGCGTGTGCCACCATGCCCAGCTAATTTTTCTATTTTTTGTAGAGATGGGGGTCTCGCTCTTGCTCAGGCTACTGTAACTACTGAGCTCAAGTGATCTCCCCGCCTTGGCCTCTCGGAGTGCTAGGATTACAGGTGTGAGCCAGTGAGCCAACACGCCTGGCCCGATTTAATTTAACTTTGTGTTATTCATCACAGTTTACAAAATTCTTTTATGTGAGTGATTTCATAAGTTACCCACAATAACCATGTAAGGGAGATAGGGTACGTATCTCAGTTCAGGTCCTCTAAGAAGCAGACACTGAGATGGGGTTAGGGGTACCAGAGGTTTATTGAGGTGTGTAGTATGCCTGTGATAGATTAAGGGGGAGGGAGCAGGATTGGGGGCAGGGAGAGCCTCAGACAGCAAGGCAGATCTGATAGTCTTAGCCAATCTTATGGAAAAATCTGAAGCAAGGATTCCCTGGTGGAGGAGGCCTCTTTGGACAAGAATTGTGAGGCCCTATGCCCACATGCTTAGTTATTAGCTGGGATGCTCCCGGGAAGAGTAGAGCTAAGGTGGATCCTGGAGGTCCTGTCAGCTAATTGCATTCTTTGCAGCTGAATGGCAAGCTCTTGAAGAGAAATCTAAGGAGCCCCTTCATGGCTGCCACAGTATCCTCCTTCTTATTTTTCAGATGAGGAATCTAAGGTTGACTTGGTAAAAAAATAGACCAGTAAACAGTGAAGCCAGGACTCCGACCTCATCTTTTCACCATTATGCTGTTCTTTCTATTATACCAAGTTGCATTCAACAGTTTTTTGTGTTTTTTTTTTTTTTTGAGACAAAGTCTCACTCTTTTGCCCAGGCTAGAGTGCCGTGGCGTCAGCCTAGATCACAGCAACCTCAAACTCCTGGGCTCAAGCAATCCTTCTGCCTCAGCCTCCCAACTAGCTGGGACTACAGGCATGTGCCACCATGCCCGGCTAATTTTTTCTATATATGTTTTTAGTTGTCCGATTAATTTCTTTCTATTTTTAGTAGAGACGGGGTCTTGCTCTTGCTCAGGCTGGTTTCGAACTCCTGAGCTCGAACAATCCGCCCACCTCGGCCTCTCAGAGTGCTAGGATTACAGGCGTGAGCCACCGCACCCGGCCCATTCAACAGTTTTTAATGAATGTCTCCCATATGAAAGTTCCTTGAGTTGGTGTGTTTAGAAATGCATGAGACCATGTTTAGTAGAGGAGAAAAGAACTGTTCTGGATAAATATAATGTAAGACAGGAAGTAGTTAGGTACTGGGGTAGGAAATACATACAGAGTGATACAGGCCATCAAATCCCATCCTCCTGAGGGCTATGAGAGAAAGCTTCATGGACAACCAATGGGCTCATGCCTGTAATCCCAGCACTTTGGGAGGCTGAGGTGAGAGGATTGCTTGAGGCCAGGAGTTCAAGACCAGCTAGCCGTGGCAACATAGGGAGGCCCTGTCTTTACAAAAGAAATCGTATTTTAATTAGCCAGGTGTGGTGGTACATGACTGTAGTACCAGCTACTTGGGAGGTTAAGACAGGAGGATTGCGTGAGCCCAGGAGTTCAAGGTTACATTGAGCTGTGATCACACCACTGCACTTCAGCAAGGCCTCTGTCTCTCAAAAAAGACAAACAAAAAAGCAGGCTTCATGGGGTGGCATTTCAACTGGATCTTGAAGGTCAGATAGGCTTAGAACTTCTAGAGATAAGGGAGGGTAGACCTTCCAAATTGAGGAAATAAATAAACTGAGCAAAGGTTTGGAGACCTTGAGGAGCTTTATGTTTTTGAACATGTATGTTTGTGTTCCTGGGTAGGGGGTCTAACAGCCAGAAGAGGCAACCAAACCATAGATCTGAGAGAAAGTGGTGGGTTGGATGGATATATGTGATATAGATATAATACAAATAATTAGATTATAAACAATCAAGGAGAGGAAGATGTGGCCAGAAAGGCTGGGTGAGTAGCTTTTGTTAACTGAATGAAAGAATGTGAAAGGTCTAAGTTTTCTGTCCATGGCTGTTACATACATACATACACACACACATTTATTTATTTATTTATTTATTTTTAGAGACAGGGTCTCACTCAGTCACCCATGCTGGAGTGTAGTGGTACGATCATAATTCACTATAATTTCTGAACTCCTGGGCTCAAGCGATCCTCCTGCCTCAGCCTTCTGAGTAGCTGGGACTCACATTTGGCTATTTTAAACATTTTTTTATAGAGATAGGGTCTCTGTGTTGCCCAGGCTGGTCTCAAACTCCTGGGCTCAAGTGGCTCAAGTGATCTTCCTGCCTCAACCGCCCAAAGTGCTGGGATTATAGACATGAGCCAATGCATGGCTGATTTTTTTTTTTTTTTTTTTTTTTGGTTTTTGAGACAGCATCTCACTCTGTCACCCAGGCTGGAGTGCAGCGGCATCATCATAGCTCACTGCAACCTCAAACTCCTGGGCTCAAGGGATCCTCCTTGAGCCTGCCAAGTAGCTGGGACTATGGAAGCATACCAAGATGTCTGGCTAATTTTTCTTTGCTATTTTTTATAGAGATAGGGTCTTGCTCTTGCTCAGGGTGGTCTCCAACTCCTGACCTTAAGCAATCCTCCCAACTCAGCCTCCCAAAGTGCCAGGATTACAGATGTGAGCCACTGTGCCAGCCTATGGCTGATTTTTTGATAATGTGTTTATACCAGCTAGAGCTGGAATCCCTGTTGAAAGCTCTTTTATTCCAGTTTCAATGAATGTAGGCCCAAGGCCATGGGCTTGCCTCACAGCCTCTGGCCTAGGAGCATTATAATAGGTTGTCTGACCCATTTCTTCCTTTTCTTTGCCTGTTGCTCCACAGCCTGGTTTTGTCAAAACTGCAGGAGATTAGCCTGGGTCTCTTATGTAACATCTCCCCTTCTAGCATCGGCCAGCACTGCTGCTTCCTTATCTTTGTTCTCCCCCTCTTATTTTGGTAGCCAGGAGTGATGGCTGTTACTGTCTTTGTTATTTTTGCCTTTTAGGTAAAGTGATGTGTAGAAAGCAGAGGTTCGAGTGCTCTGCTGGGGCCGTTTTTACAAATACTGAGTCCTTACTTAGAATTTTTTTTTTTTATTTTGTATTTGTATTTTTTTGTTTTTATTTCATCATGACATCCTACCAGTGACCTTGCTTAGAACTGGGCTGCTGTGGAGGAGCCAAGGTAAAGGGGCAGGGTGGCCTGGAGGACTATGTGAGGTTGTCCGTCTGGGAGCCTTCCCAGATACTGGCTTTGTCTCTGCTATTAGAATACTTTATCATTTCACAGCTTTTAGTGCCAAAGTGTGATGCTCTGTCTCATTTTGAAGGCGATATATTGATTCAGCATGTTTATTGCTCTGCTGTCTGTTTTCGTCAGCTTTCGAGGCTGCTGCTTGGAGACAGCAGACAGGCAAGCCCCTTCAGTCTCGGTGTGTATGCATGTATGAGTGTGTGCACACACAGTGGTCTCTCTGTAAAAGCTGGATGTATCTTTGAGGAGAGTCAGGGATGCCACATACTGAACTTACCTCACTGGAGCCAGGTTTCAGGGTCTGTAGGTCCTTGAGAAAGGATGGCTACAGAAGGTCTCCTTTTAGTTCTGGTGACTTAAGAGGGTTTTCGTGGCTTACCGTGTTGCTGGGCTGAGCAGTTAGAAAGTAGGTTGGCATTGGGGTGGGAGCTAGGGGGTGGCAGGCAACCTGAAGAAATAGACCAGTTACATAAATGCAAGGAGATAGCATCAAGCATTAAACCTTAGTCCTTTGGAGACTCACTGTCTATTTCCTGTGGAGGAACAGAGGTGGAGTCAGGGTCTTAGAGGTAGGTATGGGAGCCAGGAGAGGTGTTTTTAGAGGATGCTGCCAAGGGGAGACAGCAGCGTGGCCGAAGGTGCCAGGAGGTAGAATAGATGGATATTCCCGATTTTACACAGGAGCAGGGTAAAGAATGTAATGTGTGTGTGTGTCTGTGTCACTAGTGTCAGGTTCTGAGACATCCACAATCATAGATCTATGCCTACTTGATTATCCTACAGGGGTTTAGGGACCTTAATTAAAAGGGACATACTTCAGAAAAGGGAGATGATTCTTCTGGGGAGAATGACAGGGAGTTTGCCAGTTCCTCTTCACACCTTTTCCCCATCAATTCTGTTAGGTGCTGACTTCTACTGAGATTACCAAGGTTTAAGAATAACTTTGGGGAGGAGAATGAAGGAGCTCTCTCCACACATCTCCCATGCCCCAGAAACCTCAGGGCTCCTAGGATATATCAGATCCTAAGTAGAATCTCTGTATGGTCAGTGCTGAGTTTTCTTAATTCCTTTGGTATGTCAGAGCTGTCCCTATGTGGAAGCGCTGCAGAAGGTAGAGGGGGACTGGGTTTTAAGAGTTTTTTTTTTTTCTAATATGATAGATAGAATGATAGAATGATAAAGTATTCTAATAGCAGAGACAAAGCCCTATCTGGGAAGGCTCCCAGACAGATAACCTCACACAGTCCTCCAGGCCACTCTGCCCCTTTACCTTGGCTCCTCCACAGCAGACCAGTTCTAAGCAAGGTCAATGGCAGGATGTCATGATGAAATAAAAACAAAGGCTGCAGAGCTCTCTAAGGGTGAAAGTCTCATAGTTAATACCCTTCTCTAACCAACCTTTTTTTCTACTATGTTATCGTAACTCTGAAACTGATTGTTTCTACAGTTTCAGACCCAGGTTAGAGTATGGGACAGGTACTTAATTCGTAGGATGGAGACACTTTGATTTTCATCAGGTAGAAGGCACAACTTAAAATGTTCCCTGGGACTGGTGGTAGCAATTTGGGTTCTGACAAAAGTGAAGCAGTTGAGGATCTTGTTCAGAATATTCTGAGTGTTAGGGCCTTGTCCTGTTCCTTGTCTTTTTCAGGGAGAGGACTCTACATTTGCTGTTTTTCCCTGTCTCTGCAGGCCTCGCCGTTCTGTCTCCTCTGTCTCCACCCTCCTTCCCTTTCTGCTGGCTGGTCCACTGATGTATGGACTTGTACATGATGAACTGTGAACTTCTAGCCACATGCAGTGCCCTTGGGTACTTGGAGGGAGACACTTACCACAAGGAACCAGATTGCTTAGGTGAGTACCCTTTTGAGGAAATAGGTAAAAACTTGCTTAAATTGAAGAGATCTGTTGAATTTTTCAATCCATGGGTGTGAAAATCACATGGGCCTGGGTGGAGCTTCTTCTAGGGTTCCACGTACATGTTTTGTTCTGTCTCTGAAGAGAGTGTGAAGGATTTGATCCGTTACTTGAGGCATGAGGATGAGACACGAGATGTGCGGCAACAGCTGGGGGCAGCCCAGATTCTGCAGAGTGACCTCCTACCCATCCTTACCCAGCACCGCCAGGACAAGCCTCTATTTGATGCTGTTATCAGGTTGACACCACAGCTTTTTAAGTTTTACCATATGCCGACTTTTGGTGTTTGTGTCTGGTGAAGGAACTTAACTTATGCCTCCGTTGTTGTCTTCCCCAGACTGATGGTGAACTTGACACAACCAGCCTTGCTCTGTTTTGGCAGTGTGCCTAAGGAGCCCAGCCTAGGACACCATTTTCTGCAGGTGCTAACTTATTTGCAGGCCTACAAAGAGGTGAGGCTTTCCTTCAGAGTCCCTGGGGCAGAATTTGAGGCCGTGGGGAAGAAGCAGGTGAGTACTACTTAAGATCTGTTCGTCTGTTTCTCAGGCCTTTGCCAGTGAGAAGGCATTTGGAGTCCTCAGTGAAACCTTGTATGAGCTGCTGCAGCTGGTGAGTGAGTCTTCACCTTGCAAGATACCATGGGACAGTTAACGTTTTTCTTTTTTTATTGTCGGTTTTTTTTTGTTTGTTTGTTTGTTTTTTAGTTTATTTATTTATTTTGAGACAGAGTCTCACTTTGTCGCCTGGGCCGGAGTGCAGTGGTGTGATCATAGCTCACTGCAACCTCGAATTCCTGGGCTCGAGTGATCCTCCTGCCTCAGCCTCCCAGGTAGCTGGGACTACAGGCGTGTACCACCACACTTGGCTAATTTTTCTATTTTTGGTAGAGATGAGGTCTCGCTCTTGCTCAGGCTGGTCTTGAATTCCTGACCTCAAGCAATCCTCCCCCCTTGGCCTCCCAGAGTGCTAGGATTACAAGTATGAGCCACCGTGCCTGGTCAGCACTTTTCACCCCTTCTGGGCAGAAGAGGAGATGCCGAGATATGGTCCCAGTTCTTGGGGATATAGTAATCTAATCCATAGTCTCTGGCTGCCTCACCACTGCTTGAATTCTTTCTTTTTAACCCTGATTCCCTTCTGTGCCTTGGTCCTCTAGCCAAGGTAGATGCTGGCTGCCTTCCATCTCTTACTCTGACTCTCCTTCTGACTAGGGTTGGGAGGAACGGCAGGAGGAAGACAACTTGCTCATTGAGCGGATCCTACTCCTGGTCAGAAATATTCTCCATGTCCCAGCTGACCTTGATCAGGAGAAGGTGAGGGTCTTGGGCAGTCAGGTTCTTGGGCTTGGTTAGGTTGAGCTGCCCTTTTTAGGCTTTTCTGTCCTCTGACAAGTCTGGGGGAGGAGCCTTAGTCAGAGAATGTGCTGGAGAACTTCTAGGCAGGGCAGTGGAACTGAGTGAGCTCCCTTTCTGCCCTTACCACTCACTGCTCAGAAGATTGACGATGACGCCAGTGTCCATGACCAGCTTCTCTGGGCCATTCACCTCAGTGGCCTGGACGACCTGCTCCTTTTCCTGGCCAGCTCACCAGCTGAGCAGCAGTGGAGCCTCCACGTGCTCGAGATTATCTCCCTCATGTTTCGTGATCAGGTGAGACCCTGGTCTATTGCCCCAGTCCCCTCCACCCATGTACTTTTCTGCTGTGTGGCCAGAATTGCTCTTGGAATAACAGCTAAATTATTTGGGGAAGGCAGGTGACAGGTAGAGTAGCCATGTCTTGAGTACAGTAGTCCCCGCCTCATCTACCATTCCAGTTTCTGCAGATTTAGTTACCCATGATCAACCTTGGTCTGAAAATATCAAATGGAAAATTCCAGAAATAAATATTTAAATTTGTACACTGTTCTGAGTAGCATGATGAAATCTCACATCATCCCACTCTGTCACACCTAGGATATGAATCATCCCTTTGTCCAGCATATCCACGCTGTATACTCTAACCCCGGCCCCCACTACCCCCATTAGTCACTTAATTGCCATTTCTGTTGGCAGATCAAAAAACATAGTATGTATATATAGAGTTTGGTGCTATCTGCAGTTTCGGGCATCCACGAGAGGTCTTGGGATATATCCCCCTTGGGTAAGGGGGAACTATCCTACAGGGTCCTTTCAGTAGTCCCGTTTTGTTGACTCTTTCCATCTCCAGTAGGGGCGAACTCAGGATAAGGAATGACTGTCCTGGTGACCCTGCCTTTCTTGTTCCAAATCTAGAATCCTGAGCAGCTGGCAGGAGTAGGGCAGGGACGTTTAGCTCAGGAGCGGAGCACAGATGTGGCAGAACTAGAGGTATTGCGCCAGCGAGAGATGGCAGAAAAGAAGACCCGAGCCCTCCAGCGAGGCAACAGGTGAGTGGCAGAGAGCTGTTCTACTCATGTTCTTGTCCTACACTATGGAATGCTGAGGGTTTGGGGCAAATTCTAAGATGGGTGATTGGATGACATTTTATAGTTTTAACTCACTCTGATGTGCTCATGAAAGAGAATAGAGATAAAGCTTCTAGGAAATTGAAGAATCACCATGGACTTTTTTTTTCCTGCAGGCATTCTTGGTTTGGGGGCTCCTATGTTGTCCAGGGGTTGAAATCCATTGGGGAGAGGGACCTAGTCTTTCACAAAGGTCTTCACAACGTGAGTATTCTCACATCTGGGATGGGAACACTGGGGAGTTGCAGGGCCTGAGAAGGGTAATCATCTCTGGAGTTAAAGTTTCTCTGTTCTTAGGCTTAGAAAGTTGTTGACAGTAGGAGAAATAGAGCCTCTGGCATTAGCCACACTGTCTTCACCTGTATCTGCCCTTAGTACCATAGGAGAGAACCTTCTAAGAGTTTATTCTGAGGAAACTGACAAGAGCTACAAGGGGAGGGTGGTGGTTAGGAGTAATTCTAATTCCCCAACCCCCCAGCTTCGAAACTATAGTTCAGATTTGGGAAAGCAGCCCCGGAGGGTGCCTAAACGTCGCCAGGCTGCCCGGGAACTATCCACGCAGCGCCGCTCTGCCTTCAATGTGAGGCTCTTCCTCAGAGACTTCTGCTCTGAGTTCCTGGAGAACTGTTATAATCGGCTCATGGGATCAGTAAAGGTGAGAGCTGTGGAAGGATGTGGAGATAATCAGGGATGGAACAGAGAGGGGATGAGGCCAGTGGTGGGGAGGAAGCGAGGGGCCTGACCCTGGATATCGACTAGTAGAGGGGAAGGGTGTAGGGACCCCTGAGAGACATTGAGGAGCCCAGGAGGGGAGTGAGTTACTGGCATAACAAAAGAGGCTCTGGAGAAATTGCCCCAAAGGAAGGGGAAGGGGAGAATAAAAGAGAGTTGGAAATTGTGGATCCCAGAGTATTATTACAGTGGTGTCCAAGGGCCACCCCATCATCATGGACAGGAGAAAGTTGGAAGCCCTGAGGTCATGCTGGTTCTTTTTTTGGATGTTAGGATCACCTGCTTCGGGAGAAAGCTCAGCAGCATGATGAGACCTACTATATGTGGGCCTTGGCTTTCTTCATGGCCTTCAACCGAGCTGCCTCCTTCCAGCCAGCCTTGGTTTCTGAGACCCTCAGTGTTCGTACCTTCTACTTCATTGAGCAGAACCTCACCAACTACTATGAGATGATGCTGACTGACCGCAAGGAGGCTGCCTCCTGGGCACGCCGGTGGGTATGATGGTTATTGGAGTTGGAATGAGCATCTCGGCCCCGCTTGGAATCTGAATACCTGAATTCTAAATGGTACTTTTTCCCTGATTTAGGGTTGAGGTGGGCAAGCTGGGGAGCAAGGACTGGCTGGGAAATCCTGCTTCTGATGGCACATTTTTGGGGGTGGTGGGGTGTTGCTGTTTCCATGAGCCAGTGCCCTAAGTTTTCCTCCATTTCTCCTCTTTAACCTCAATTCACAGGATGCACCTGGCTCTAAAGGCCTATCAGGAGCTGCTGGCCACAGTGAATGAGATGGACGTGTCTCCGGATGAGGCTGTGAGGGAGAGCAGCCGCATCATCAAGAGTGAGGCCCTGGCCTGGCCCTCACCCCAGTCTTCCCCATCTCCTGACTAGAATCTCCTTCTCAGTCCCAACTTTATCCATCTGTCCTTTCCTAAGCCTTCTAGACTGGTCCTTCCATTTTCTTCTCTTCCCCTTTCCTAGACAACATTTTCTATGTGATGGAGTACCGAGAACTATTCCTGACACTGTTTCGAAAGTTCGATGAGAGACGCCAGCCTCACTCTTTCCTTCGTGACTTGGTGGAAACCACCCACCTCTTCCTCAAGATGTTGGAGCGGTTCTGTCGCAGCCGTGGGAACCTTGTGGTGCAGGTACTGGGCAGCCACAGGACATAGAAAGAGCTGTGAGGGGAGAGTGAAGGACAGGGGGCCCTTTTTCCTCACGTTTTCCGCAGCTTAAGTTGATGTGTTAGAACTACTCTGAACTAAGAGGGCAAAGACGTTTGTTGGTGTTGCCAGTATGAGGCCACCATAGTTTTCTTTTCCCATTAGATTAATCCCTGATCTGCTGTAAATGTCTTAATTCATTCAGGAAACATTTTTTTTTTTTTTGAGACAGAGTCTTACTCTCTTGCCTGGGGCGAGTGCCGTGGCCAGCCTAGCTCACAGCAACCTCAAACTCCTGGGCTCAAGCAATCCTACTGTCTCAGCCTCTCGAGTAGCTGGGACTACAGGCATGTGCCACCATGCCCAGCTAATTTTTTCTATATATATTTTTAGCTGTCCAATTAATTTCTTTCTATTTTTGGTAGAGACGGGGTCTCGCTCTTGCTCAGGCTGGTCTCGAACTCCTGAGCTCAAACAATCCGCCCGCCTCGGCCTCCCAGAGAGCTAGGATTACAGGCGTGAGCCACCGCGCCTGGCCCAGGAAACATTTATTAAATACCTACTAAATGCCAAGTACATAGACCCTGGGGAGTCATAATTTTAGAATTTAGTAATTATGCTTCATATTTCCTCTGAAACATTGTGATGAGATGGAAAGAGCCTTAAATTGAAAGTTAGGTGTTCTGGAATCTAATCCTATATTGGTTACTATTAGAATAAAGTCAAGGCTGGGTATGGTGGCTCATGCCTATAATCCCAGCCTTTGGGGAGGCCAAGGTAGGAGGATCACTTGAGGCTGGGAGTTTAAGACCAGCCTGGGCAACAAAGTGAGACCCCGTCTTTATAAAAAATTTTAAAAATAGCTGGATGTGGTGGTGTGTGCCTGTGGTCCCAGCTATTTGGGAGGCTGAGGCTGAGATAGATGGATTGCTTGAGCCCAGGAGTTCTATGTTGCAGTGAGTTATTTTACACTCAGGGCTCTATGGTATTATGTAATAATAGGTGTTATCATTTATTGTGTGTTGACTGTGGGTCAGACACTGTGCTAAAGTTTTCATGTAATCCTCACAGTAGCAATAGGGCATATAAACAAAGTGATTAAGCAATTTTTCCAAGGTCTTGTTAGTAAATTTCTAGCATCAATACTCAAATCCAGATCTGCTGGACTCCAAAGCTTATGCTCCTAACCTTTGGTGTATTTGATTATAAATTCCTTGAATTATAGGCTCACCCTGTAATTCTAGCATTTTGGGAGGCTGAGGCCAGGAGTTTGAGACCAGCCTGAGCAACATATTAATGGTAAAACCCTGTGTCTACAAAAAATAAATAGAGTAGCTGGGTGTGGTGGTACGTGCCTCTAGTCCCAGCTACTTAGGAGGCAGAAGCAGGAGGATCACTTGAGCCCAGTAGTTGGAGGCTGCAGTGAGCTGTGATGATCCCACTGCACTCTAGCCTGGGCAACAGAGTGAGACCCTGTCTCAAAACAAAGAAAAAAATTCCTTGAATGGAGTATGAACCTCAAGGGCCCCCCAGTTCATCCTGTTTGATTTTTGAGTCAAACCACACCAAAGACTGGTTCACAGCCATGACTTGAGGGGAGCAAGATTCGGGTATTGACTCACTTTCCTGATTTTCAAGAGAAAAAAAAATTATAGGCTTTATTTACATAGTGCTTTGTATTTTACAAAGCCTTTTCTTTTCTTTTTTTTTTTCTTTTAATTTTTTTTTTTTTGAGACAGAGTCTCACTGTGTTGCCCGGCTAGAGTGCCGTGACATCGTCCTAGCTCACAGCAACCTCAAACTCCTGGGCTCAAGCAATCCTTCTGCCTCAGCCTCCCGACTAGCTGGGACTACAGGCATGCGCCACCGTGCCCAGCTAATTTTTTCTATATATTTTTAGTTGTCTGATTAATTTCTTTCTATTTTTAGTAGAGACAGGGTCTCGCTCTTGCTCAGACTGGTTTTGAACTCCTGAGCTCAAACAATCCACCCGCCTCGGCCTCCCAGAGTGCTAGGATTATAGGCGTGAGCCACCGCGCCTGGCCAACAAAGCCTTTTCATGTGTCTTATTTGATCCTCAGCTTCTGTTCATGTTATAAACTTCTTTTTTTTTGAGACAGAGTCTCACTCTGTTGCCTGGGCTAGAGTGCCGTGGCATCGGCCTAGCTCACAGCAACCTCAAACTCCTGGGCTCAAGCGATCCTTCTGCCTCAGCCTCCTGAGTAGCTGGGACTACAGGCATGTGCCACCATGCCCGGCTAATTTTTTCTATATATTTTTAGTTGTCCAGCTAATTTCTTTCTATTTTTTTAGTAGAGACAGGGTCTCGCTCTTGCTCAGGCTGGTCTCGAACTCCTGAGCTCAAACGATCCTCCCGCCTTGGCCTCCCAGAGTGCTAGGATCACAGGCGTGAGCCACACATCCGGCCTATAGACTTCTTAAGACATCACTGTTTTTAGAAAAGCTCTGACCTGTAGAATGGGTCAGGTGCTGAGTTGTGCCATGGCATTTAGAAAAATTTTTTTGCTCTATTTTACCCATGGCTGCTGTGGGAAATGCTAAGGTGTTTCATGCTCACCCACATTGTAGCTCCTACCTACACTGTAATGTAATTATCTGTTTATTTACCTGTCTCCCCCACTAGAGTACAAGCTCCTCAAGGGCAAGGACATGTACTGTCCATTATTGCTTCCCATTGCCTATGAGTAGCACAAAAATGGGCACTCTGTGAATGTCCAGCTAATTAATTAGTTTTGTAATAGAGAAGACATTGATGGGGAAAAGGCCTCCTTAGCTCTCTTGCTATCCTAATACAGTTCTTTCCCTGTAGAACAAACGAAAGAAGAGAAAGAAGAAGAAGAAAGTCCTAGACCAGGCTATTGCTTCTGGTAATGTCCCACATAGCCCAGGAGAACTGGAGGCTGTGTGGTCAGCCCTGGCTGAGCAGCTACAGTGCTGTGCCCAGGTAGGTGGTTACAGAAACTCTATCTTTCTCAAGGATAGTGCTCTGGACAGACGATCTAGGTTCCCCCTACTCTGCTCCCATAGCCTTATCCATCTCTAGGATCCTGAGCTCAGCATAGACTCCATGGTTCCCTTTGACGCAGCTTCAGAGGTGCCAGTGGAAGAGCAGAGGGTGGAAGCCATGGTGCGGATCCAAGACTGTCTCCTGGCTGGTCAGGCCCCACAGGCCCTGACCCTCCTGCGGTCTGCCCGGTAAGGACTCTGCCCATCCATCCTCCTGGGCTTTGGGGGCAAGAGGAGCCCATCAATGTGGTGCGGGGTTATCAGTCCTCCAAAGAGAGAAGTCCCACCACAGGCTTTGTCTCTGGGACTCAGTACTGAGCACTGACTCCTGGGGAGTATTGATTGGTTTGTTGGGAGTTTTTGGTTTTTTTTGAAAAACATCAGAAAGCACAGTTAATTGGAAAGAAAAATGAAGATACAGTAAATTTTCCCTTAATGTCATTGATAGGTTCTTGGAAACTGCAACTTTAAGTGAAATGATGTATAACGAAGCCAATTTTATTTTTCTCATAATGTTATAAGGAGATTTTGAACGAAATGATGTTATTAGAGGACTTGCTCTATTTTTTTTTTTAATTTTACAGAATCACTTTTATTCCCATTACCCAGTAATTAACGTTATTTTTGGTGGCTGCAGAATATTTTATTCCCACAAACTTCCCATGCCTTGGGCTGTCCTCTAATTTTGGACAGTAGGTTAGATTTCAGAAAGCTTCCTGGGTCCTGGGGCTCCAGCTTTTTTTTTTTTTTTTGAAATAGGGTCTCACTGTGTTGTCCAGGCTGGTCCCAAATTCCTGAGCTCAAGCCATCCTCCCTAGCAGCTGGAGTACTGGCGTGAGCCAACGCACCCAGCTTCCCATGTATGGATTTACAGGCTTGGGTCTCCACACACACATATCCTCCAGAGGGGCGTGACAGCAGTGTGAGTCCAGGGCAGGGAAGCACACCTGGAAAACTGCACAAGGTGTTGATGCAGCCGCCCTGCAGAGGGTCAGGCCTCTGTCACTGCCCGTTGCTCCTCCTCATACGCTCCTGCCCTTCTGCTCTTCAGTTTTCCAGGACTGAGGCTCGAGCCTGAGGGAGCACCAAGCAGGCACGAGGCGTGCCCTCACCTCAAAAGGCCAAGGACTTCCACTCTGAGCCCTGTGTTTTGTTTCATTTAAAGTCACAGTTTCTAAGAGCCTATTAATAATGTTAAGTGAGGACTTACTATAATTCTAGATGAAGATAAATATCGCTAACATTTTAATGAGAATCCTTCCAGAGTTTTTTTCTCCATTATATGTAGAAATATCATATATACCTCCCTTTATAAAAATGAAGTACTGCTCATGCTGATTTGTAGTATTTTTTCACTTCTTAATGTATGGTGAACATCATTTCTCATCAGATATATTTCTATAATTGTTAATGGCTTTAAAACACCATTATGTGAATATGTACATTTTCTCCTCAACCAGGTGTCAAGCATTTAGATTGTTTGCATTTTGTTCTTTTTCTTTTGAGACAGGGTCTTGCTATGTCACTGAGGGTGGAGTGCAGAGGTGCCATCATAGCTCACTATAACCCTGACCTCCTGGGCTATGTGATCCTCCCACATCAGCCTCCCCAGTAGCTGGGACTACAGGCACATGCCATGACGCCTGGCTCATTTTTTTTTTTTTTGGAGACAGAGCTTTGCTCTGTTGCCTGGGCTAGAGTGCCGGGGTGTCAACCTAGCTCACAGTAACCTCAAACTCATGACCTCAAGTGATCCTCCTGCCTCAGCCTCCGGAGAGGTTGGGACTACAGGCACAAGCCACCACACCTGGCTAACTCTTCCATTTTTTAGTAGAGGGGTCTCACTTTTGCTCAGGCTGGCCTTGAACTCCTGGCTCAAGCAATCCTCCCGCCTTGGCCTCCCAGAGTGCTGGAATTACAGGCATGAGCCACCTTGTCTGACCTCTTATATGATTTTTTTTTTTTTTTTTTTTTGAGACAGAATCTTACTTTGTTGCCCGGGCTAGAGTGCCATGGCATCAACCTAGCTCACAGCAACCTCAAACTCCTGGGCTCAAGCGATTCTTCTGCCTCAGCCTCCCGACTAGCTGGGACTACAGGCGTGTGCCACCATGCCCAGCTAATTTTTTCTATATTTTTAGTTGTCCAGCTAATTTCTTTCTATTTTTAGTAGAGATGGGGTCTTGCTCTTGCTCAGGCTGGTCTTGAACTCCTGAGCTCAAACAATCCACCCACCTCAGCCTCCCAGCTCTTATATGATTTTTTTAGGAGGAAAATTTTCCTAGACTATTTATTTCATCTCTAAGCTAACAGTTTGCATTGTTTCTGGGTGACAAATAAAGTGAGTCTAAATTCCTTCTCCCACTTCAAATTATAAATCAGATTTCCTCTGGTTAAAGCCTTTTTTCTGTCTGTGCCCCAGGGAGGTATGGCCAGAAGGAGATGTTTTTGGCTCTCAAGACATTTCCGCAGAGGAAGAGATCCAGTTGCTGAAACAAATCCTCTCTGCTCCACTTCCCCGTGAGTCTCCATTCTTTCACGTCTATCCCCTTCCAGCTCTTCTCCGCAACCAGCATAACAGACCCAGTCATCCTTGCTCTGTCTATAGGGCAGGAGGGGCCAGAGGAACAAGGAGCAGAGGAAGAAGAGGAAGATGATGATGAGGAGGAGGAGTTGCAAGTGGTCCAGGTGTCAGAAAAGGAATTTAATTTTCTGGACTACCTAAAACGGTGCGGGCTGAGAACACTAAGTTGGTCCCAGGGTGGTGATTGTGCAGCTGTGAGGATGAGCGGTGTCTTTCCTGTACTGACTTCCTCTCCCTCCCTGTTTTGGTGCAGCTTTGCATGCTCAACTGTTGTCAGAGCCTACGTGCTGTTGCTGCGGAGCTACCAGCGGAATAGCGCTCACACTAACCACTGTGTTGTCAAGATGCTGCACCGGCTGGCCCATGACCTCAAAATGGAAGCCTTACTTTTCCAGCTCTCAGTTTTCTGCGTCTTCAATAGGCTGCTTAGTGACCCTGCTGCTGGCGCCTACAAAGTGAGGGGATCCCAAGGAGTGGGGGTCTGGAAGGGTATGAGAATTCTGTAATAAAGGAATAATCTTCAGGAGATAAAGGACGCTGAGAGGTGTCAAGGGCTAGGAGATGAGAAAACGGTGAGGAAGTAGGCAGACAGGTTGAGGGATCTGCATGGGGAAGGATAGAAGAGAGAGTCTGAGTGAGGAGGGGCCAGCTGGGAATAGACATAGAGAAAATACCTAGAGGGCCAGGTTTTCTGTTTTGTTTTTGTTTTTTTTTTTTTGGAGACAGAGTCTCACTCTGTTGCCTGGGCTAGAGTGCTATGGCATCAGCCTAGCTCACAGCAACCTCAAACTCCTGGGCTTAAGCGAATCTTCTGCCTCAGCCTCCCAAGTAGCTGGGACTACAGGCATGCACCACCATGCCTGGCTAATTTTTTCTATTTTTAGTTGTTTTGGCTAATTTCTTTCTATTTTCAGTAGAGATGGGGTCTCGCTCTTGCTCAGGCTGGGAGGGCCAGGTTTGTGTATACATGGGGCAGAGGCCTCATAACAGGCTCCCTCTCCTATAGGAGCTAGTGACTTTTGCCAAATATATCCTGGGCAAGTTCTTTGTGCTGGCTGCAGTCAACCAAAAAGCCTTTGTGGAGCTGCTGTTCTGGAAGAACACAGCTGTGGTTCGAGAGATGACCGAAGGCTATGGCTCCCTAGATGGCGGGTGAGCAGCTTGGGAATGGGGAAGAATGGGCTGTAGGGGAAGGTGACACAGAGTCACAGAGTGTCAAAGCTGTAAAGGCTTGCGGATCGTTTAGTCTACTATTTCTTTCCCTGTCATAGGTAAAAAACAAACAAACAGGTCCAGGAAGTGAAATGCTTTACCTAAGGTTATCCAAGTGAGGAACAGGGACTGGAGCCCGTCTCCTGTCTACTCCGTTTCCTTTTCCTTCACCAGCCTTCATGGAAGTGTTTACTGTTGGGGGTGAGGTGGCCTCTCCCAAAATGTACAGGGAATCTGTAAGGATTCATAGAAATGTTTGTCCTCTTTCTTTTAGTATCTCAGCTCCTCTCCTTTCACACTTCTCTTTTTGCCATGATACTCTCAGTCCCTGGAGTGTCAGGTTTCATAGGCCCAACCTGGAAAATCTCTTAGTTTGATTTTTGGGTTTTTTTTTAATTTCAGCATATTATGGGGGTACAGATGTTTAGGTTACATATGTTGCCCTTTCCCCACCCCCCTGATTTTTGGGTTCTTAAGTGGAAGGAAGAGAGTAAGGGGAAGGAAGCACACCTTAGGCCTCCTCTAGCTGGCTCCTTTGAGTTACCTGCCTCGCCCTTCTTGTTTCTTGCGGAACTCATCAGAGAGGGCCTTTGGTCTCTTCTTTCTGGGCCAACAACCTAAATGCTTCCCTTCCCCCTTCTCATTCAGGTCTTCCAGTCGCAGAGCCCCTACATGGAGCCCAGAGGAGGAGGCTCATCTTCGAGAACTGTACCTCGCCCATAAGGACGTGGAAGGTGTGAGGCCTTGAGATCTCAAGAGTTAATGAGGAGGGCAGCCCGAGCTCCAGGACCCCTCTTTACTGCCTCACTCCTTCTCCACCCCAGGTCAGGATGTGGTGGAAGTCATTTTGGCACACCTGAATTCTGCTTCTCGAACACGCAAGCAGATCATCCACCATCTGGTGCGGCTGGGACTGGCTGACAGTGTCAAGGACTTCCAAAGGTAGAGGTGCATGCTCTGGGGGGAATTGGCATGGAGAATCCTCTGTTCACTCCCCGGGCCTCCTCTTCCACTGACACCTCCCTAAACAGGAAAGGAACCCATATTGTACTGTGGACGGAAGATCAGGAGCTGGAGCTGCAGCGGCTTTTTGAGGAGTTCCAGGACTCAGATGGTAAGTGAGGTGGAAGTTCAGGGAACCTCTGAGATGAGAACCAAGCTGTTCATTTCCTTTTCCCCCACCTCTTATTCCCAGGAAAGATTATCCCATTCCACGTACTATATTGGTATCATTTTTGGGTGAATTGAGCTAGCTTCTTTGCAGAGACCTCTCATTTCTTTTATTAATCTCTTTCCCCTGTTGCTCTTGGATATTCACACACTCCCTCTCTATAGATGTCCTAGGTAATATTATGAAGAATATCACAGCCAAACGCTCACGGGCCCGAATAGTGGACAAACTATTGGCTCTGGGGCTGGTAGCTGAGCGGCGGGAGCTCTACAAGAAACGGCGGAAGAAGTTGGCACCCTCTAGCTTGGTAACAATCTTGCCCTGGCTCTGCTGGCTTGGGCCCACTTCCCCTGAAGTGCTCCTTAGGAGTAGGCCACCTAGATTCTTCCTGCCTAGAGCAGTTCTGACTAGGTCCCTCCAGTGGGGTGGTCAGGAACCAGAACACTCTTAAGTTCCTCATGTTGTCCCATTTTTCATTCCCTCCCGCAATGAATTTTAGCCCAATGGAGAGGAATCCCTGAAAGATTTTTCCCAGGGTGATCTAGAAGAAGAGGAACACCTGCCAGAGGAAGAGAGTGAAGAGGATGAAGAGAAAGGGAACGGCTCAGAAGCAGAACAAGTCCAAGGTAGCTCATTCCTTCCAACTGAAAACCTTGGTCAAAGCCTGCATCAGGAAGGTGAGGACTTTGGTGGGAGAGATGTGTCAGGTGGAGGGGTTAGGAGTGGGGGCCAAATGTAAGTTTCCCTATTTCCCGTAGGCTTTTCTGCTCCCCTCCTGTGGCTCCAGAACTGCCTGATTCGAGTAGCAAATGATCGGGAAGAGGATGGTGAGTGGACGGTTGATCATTTTAGGAGGACTGGAGTATTGGAGGCCGCTGGAGACCTGGTCAAGAGATGGAGGACCAGTTCTTTCTTCACATCTTCACTGTATGGCTATTGACCCTGTCCTAGGCTGCTCACAGGCAGTTCCATTGGTGCCACTGACAGAGGAAAATGAGGAAGCAATGGAAAATAAACAGTTTCAGCAGCTGTTGTGCAAGCTAGGGGTTCGGCCCCCTGCCTCCGAACAGGTAAATATACCAGTTACCGTGTCAGCTAAGGCATATTAGTCCTGTTTCAAAATACATCTTCTCATTGTAGTTGCCAACTAGGTCCTTCTATTGCCCTCTCTGTCCTCTCCTTTGTCCTCAGTGCTATCTCTGTCCTCATTGTCCTCTCCTCCTCCTCATTGCCGTGTTGGTCATCTCTGACCAAGACTCCTTTGGACTCTGTTCTGTTAGTCTTCCTTTCTTCCTCTCCAATTTTTCCTTCCCCTAAATCCATCTTCAAGACTTTCCCTATATTTATCTTTCTAAAATATAGGGGTTTTTTTGTTTTTGTTTTTGTTTTTTGAGACAGAGTTGTACTCTGTCGCCTGGACTAGAGTGCAGTGGCATCATAGCTCACTGCACCTCAAAATCCTGGGCTCCAGTGATCCTCCTGCTTCAGCCTCTCAAGTAGCTGGGACTACAGGTGTGCATCATAATGCCCGGCTAAGTTTTCTATTTTTTGTAGAGACAGGGTCTCGCTCTTGGTCAGGCTGGTCTCAAACTCCTGACCTCAAGCGATCCCCTTGCCTTGGCCTCCCAGAGTGCTAGGATTACAGGCGCTAGCCATCTCACCTAGCCTAAACTATAGTTTTGCTTACAATCATCCCTCAGTATCTACAAGGGATGGGTTCCAGGAGCCTCCCTCACCCCCCACAAATACCAGCATCTGCAGATGCTCTGGTCCCTTGTGTAAAATGGTGTAGTATTTGCATGTGACCTACACACATACTCCCGTATACTTTAAATCATCTCTAGATTATTTTTATTGTTTATTTTTCCTGAATATTTTCACTCTGCAGTTGGTTGAATCTGTAGATGTGGAACCCACATATATGGAGGGTCTACTGTATATCACTTCCCTGTCCAGAACACTTACTGGTCCCTTACAGCTTGCAGGACAGAATCCTCAACCTCTAAGTGGCATGCCCATCCTTAGCCAACTTTTGCAGCCTCACAGCTGTGCCACCCACACATCTATTTTACACTGTAGTCATCCTGGACTATTTTCCACCCTTCGAACAGTAGTCTTTTTCATGCTTCCAAATGGTTGATCATGCCAGTCCCTCTACTGGAAGGCTGTAACCACACATACAAAGTGACACGTACATGCACACACAAATGCACATCACACCTGTCTTCCTGATGAACCTCTACCCAACCTTCAAGAGTCATCTCAATTGTCACCCATTCAGAAAAGCAGTCCCTATCATTCTTTCAACCACTAAAGTAAAAATAATCACTTTGGCTGCTCGGATTTGTTCATTCCCTTGATATAGCCTTGATCCTATGGTATTACAGCACATTCACTCTTTTTCCCATTAGATTGTGAGTTCTTTGAGAACAAGGATTAAACCTGATTCACCTGGGTCCTGTATGACCACCCTTCTACTCTGATCTAAAGGATTCATACCTAATCCTTTAAATCCTGAGGATTTATTCATTTATTTATTCAATTAACGGATGTATTTACTGGGAACCTCCTAATGTAGCAGGCACTGTGCTAGAACATTGGGCATAAGTAATAAGTAGAAGATTCACATCCCTTTGTGGGTCTTTACCAAGGTTGAATCATATTTATTTAATGAGTAATATTAAAACCTGGTGAGCTAGAAACTGGTTCTTTCCCTTCACTGTCATTGTCAACTTCTTTGCCCCTGTAGGAAACTTTCTGGCGAATTCCAGCCAAGCTGAGTCCCACCCAGCTCCGGAGGGTAGCAGCTTCTTTGGGTCAACCAGAGGAGGAGAAAAAGCTGCAGCCAGAGCTAGAACCTAAGGTCCCTGGAGAGCCAGGCCCCAGTGAGGAGCATCATAAAGAGCACCGAGCACAAGCCCTAAAGGCTCTCTTGTCAGCCCGTAAAAAGAAAGCAGGCTTGGCGTCCTCAGAGGGTAATAGTGTCACTGCTTATCTGTTGAGTACTTACCGTGTGCCAGCCACGTTGGTCTGGAGGCCTTATAAGGTATTTTGAGAATATGAGGACCCAGTTCCCTAATTTTGTGTCTTTTATGTTCATGTCAGAGGAGGAAACTCCTGATGGGAAAGAGCAGCTGAAGGCAGCACCCAAGAAGCGACAACTGCTGGACAGTGATGAGGAGCAGGAGGAAGATGAGGGTAGAAACAGAGGTAGGGAGTTTGATTAGAACCTTCTTTTTCTTCTAATCTCTATCACTATTTTCTTTTTCTTTTTTTTTTTTTTTTTTTTGAGACAGAGTCTCACTCTGTTGCCTGGGCTAAAGTGCCATGGCATCATCCTAGCTCACAACAACCTCAAACTCCTGGGATCGGCCGGGCGCGGTGGCTCACGCCTGTAATCCTAGCACTCTGGGAGGCCGAGGCGGGTGGATCATCCTGAGCTCGGGAGTTCGAGACCAGCCTGAGCAAGAGCGAGACCCCGTCTCTACCAAAAATAGAAAGAAATTAATTGGACAGCTAAAAATATATATAGAAAAAATTAGCCGGGCATGGTGGCGCATGCCTGTAGTCCCAGCTACTCGGGAGGCTGAGACAGTAGGATTGCTCGAGCCCAGGAGTTTGAGGTTGCTGTG
>RJWJ010006980.1:28616-59724 GCA_004363605.1 Indri indri | reverse complement strand
CTACGTCATCTGGAAGGGTAGGAGAAGGCTTTGTAGTTGAGTCCTGAAGGACTAATTCACCAGGAACAAAGGACAGAAAGCCATTCAGGCAACGGGAACAGCACATGCAAATGCCCAGGGTGAGTATGTTCTGGAATAGTGAGATGTTCAGTGGGGTAGAGCTGGGTATGTGGATTAAGACTCGAGACATGGGTAGGCAGGGACCACATCCTGACGGGCTCCGAGTGCCATACTAAGGAACGAGGACTTTATCCGGGGGTAACGGGCGGGGGCGGTCACCAAGCAGGTCAGAGGACATAGCCAAGTAGGCACGTTAGATCGCTGTGGCGTGAGTGGAGTGGATGGGCTGGAAGGAGAGGGAATGAAGGCAGGGAAAGCCGGTTAGGAGGCTGTCACAGTGTCCAGGTGAGAGATGACGAGGTCTGAAGACGGCTGTGCGGTGAGAATGGAGAGAAGGGAGGATAACACAGTAGACACCTGGGAGGCAACGTCAGCAGGACTTGGTTTGCCAAATACTGGGTTCCCCAAGGTCTTCTTCTCCCCCACACCCTTCCGGAGTAGTTAGTCCCACAGTGCCCACTGCCATCCCTAACTGACCCTCCAATCCTGACAACTCTCTCAAGTTCCAGACTGCAAAGCCAACCAGCTCCCCTTGGACGTCCCCATGGGCACCTTGAACTCAACATGTCCAAAACCGCTCAGCCCTGTTCCCTTCCCCTCCGCCAAACAGAAAGACTGCACAACCCTGACCCGATCCTCCTCCAGAGCGTCCCATCGCGTAGAGCAGCACTACTGTCCGTGAAACCTCCCAAGCTAGAAATCTGAAACTCCCAAAATTAACCTGGGAGTGAATTTTGACCCTTCCTCCTTCAGCCCCATATTCGATCTGTCATCAAATTCTGCCTCTTTCAGCCACAACTGCTGCACGGGCGCTGCTCTCGCTGTTTCTGGGTGTGCAAGTGTGAACCGAGTGTGCCTGTGTTGGGGAAGGTAGGGATCCAGTTGTCGGTGAGTAGCACTTGGCACATTTGCTTCCATCCACTCATCGACCATCCATCCCCTCGCTCAACAGCGACTCCATGTCTGCCCAGTGCCTAGTCATCGGCAGTCCTGCCAGGTGAATCTCAGGACAAAGCAAGGACACGACTGCACCAAGGGGGCCTGGACATGCAGGGAGGCAGGCTGGTGGCATCTGAGGACAAACACTCCTTGAGTGTGTGAAGAGCTTCCCAGGCACCAAAGTCCACTGACTGTGGCATCACAGAGGCAGTGAGGGGCTGGCTGGGGGTAGTGTCCTCCAGGAACATGTCCCAGACCCCCAGATTGGGTCAGAGCCCTCCTTTGTACTTTTCTGTGTGATCATCACAGTGGATTTCATTATTTTACAAATGGGACCCCCTCCCCCAGCAGGGACCAGGTCTGAGTCATCTTTGAGTCCCCAGGGTCCCACACACATACAGGTGAGCTGCCTTGAAAGTCCTCCCTAAAGGGAGGGATTTCTTCCTTTCTGCTCTATTTCCTGTGTCTTGCACTTCCCCAGCAGACCACAAGAGATCAGACAAAGTCCAGGTGTTTGGGGCTCAAAGCGCTCACCTAACAGAGCCCTCCGCCTAGGCCGGCCTAGGAGGTAAAGTCCCAAAGGTTCCATACCCACGGTGATCTTGCATCAGCTCCCAAGCCCCACTCTGTTCTGAGAAACCCTAGAGGCAGAGGCCACCCTTCCTCTACTCATCTGTCAGCCACCCGTCACTCCCACCTCTGTAGGCCTGGCTGCAGGGGACATGCCACTCACCTATAGATCTTACGGTATGACAGGTCACACCAGTAGATGCGATTGGTGGCAACTTCGACATCTAGTGCCACGACATTCTTGAGCATGGGGATGAGGCGAGAGTAGTCCCGCTTCACCAGGTCTATCTTCCGCACCTCGTGCCGGTTGGTGAAGATGAGGGACGGGCTCTTGCCAGCTGCCATGCAGGGAGGGTGAGAGAGAAAGGGTCAGTGCAAGAGGCAGGGAGTCTGCACACCAAGACTCTGCCACGGGTTTGCTGGGTGATACCTCGTTTTCCTATAAAATGGGGGTAGTAATTCCTACTTCACAGGTTAGAGGAGCTGATGAAATCATGAGTACGAAAAGCATAAAATGCAAAGCACCATGCATCACAGGATTTTTATCCCTTTGATTAGATACAAATGCCCCCAAATCTTTTATGACTCCCCATTTCCTCCTTAGGCCTGTACCGAAGGCCTTTGGCGGTGCGACCCCCCAGCTCCCTATCCAGCCTCATCACTCGCCCCTGTAACAGGCCTTGATTCCAGCTGCCAAATATCCACCATCCCCTAGCCAAGGGCCTTGCTGCCTCAGGGCCTTTGCTTTAGTTGCCCCTTGCACCTAGCGTGCATTTCTTTCCAGCAACTACCACCTTCTCTGCTTGGGGCCCCACTGCCACAGTTCAAGGATCCACCTGAGCAAATAAGTGTCTTAGAAAGATAACTCAGCACGGAGGACAGACAGCAGGGCTGAGATTGGAGGCAGCAGATCCTTGAGGAAAGACTGGCAGGGGGCCAGATCACGAAGGGTCCTGTGAGCTGGGTCAAGAGTGTGTTCTTTAACCTGAGCCAATGGCAGAGATGGGACATGTGTGATGTATGACACAGATTGTATACGTGCAGTGCAGACAACACGCAATTGCCCATATATAACACAAAACCCACTTTTAGACTTAGGATTAGATTTTAAGATCGTCAGTGACCTAGACATTCCTGGCTACTCCATATGGAAGGACATTGTCCCACAGGCCCTTGAGGGCCTAGCACCAGCTCCCACAGGCTGTTTTTAGATGTATTGGGCCACTCTCAGGCACCAACACTGAGCAGCAGCTCCTAGCGGCACTTGTCCATGAAGCTGCCTGTGCCTTCTCCCTCTCGTTTTCCAGCTGACACTTCTGCTGGCCACCTGGTCCCTGTCATTATGCATCTGTGCTAGGCTATGTATTCCCCGGGGGCAGGGCGGGACCAGCACAGAGCCATGTAGGGCCTGGGGCTGGGTGTGTGATCTGCATGTAGTGACGGAGACTATTTTAAAGCAAGGTGGGGTGAGGCGGAGGGTGTGGTACAAATAGCACAGAAGATGGGCCCAAAGTGTAGGAAGGGGCAAAGAGCTGGGTTCTAGGGCCAGCTCTGGCCCTGACAAACTGTGGTTTTCTCACCCCAGAATGAGAGCAATGGCACTGTACTTGCTTGAAGGCAGGAGCTAGGTTAGAGGGGCATGTTGAAGTGATTTTCAATGAGAGCAGAGTCTGTGACAGGGACCATGTGTGCTTATGAGTTGAGATTTTGTGTAATTGCACTTTAGATATTCATTTGTGTAGAGTTTGTGTATGCATGGGCAGTTGTGTGTTCTCCACACTGCTTGTATATAATCTGTGTCATGTATTACACGTGTCCTGTGTGGGGGCAAGAACAGGGCACATGTTGCATGTGATATACTCATGTATGTCTGGTGTATCATACAGTTTGGGTGCTACGCTTTTTGGGCGTGTGGGCTACATGTCCAGTGTTGTGGCTGCTGTGTCGTCGTAAGATAATCGGTATGTTGCATTATGTATTTGTGCGTGGGAACTCCAGACTCGTACCGCCAACTGCCTACTCAGTATCTCTGTTTGGACGTCTAAACAGTTTTCTTAAACTTACCACGTCCAAAGCAGTCTCACCGTCTTTCTCAGATCCATAAATAGAAATTCTATTTTCTCAGTTGCTTGGCGGAAAGCCTTGGAGTCATCTTTGACTCCTTTTTTTCTCTCACATCCCATATTCAATTCATAAGCAAACCCCGTTGGCTGCCTTCCCAATTCATCTGCAGTCTGTCCACTTCTCGTTCCTCCCACGGCAGACACCCTGAGCCCAGCCACCGTCACCTCTCTCCGGGATTCCTGCAACAGCCTCTCCGTGGTTTCCCTGCTTCCTCCCTGCCCTCTCCGGTCTGTTCTCACACTGCAGTCAGAGGGAGACACCATGTCCCCACTCTACTCAAAACCCTCAAGGGCTTCCCCCTGACTAAGAGTGCAATCCCGAATCAGCTCTCACAATGATCTAGAAGGCCCTTTGGGATCTGGCCCGAGTCGCCTCTCTGACATCATCTCTTCCTCGTCTTCCTGCTCCAGCTGCACCTGCTTCCTTGCTGTTCCTTGAACATTCAGGCACGCTCCTGCCTAAGGCTCCTGCAGTTTCTGTTCCTGCAGGCTGAAATGCTATTCCTGCAGACAATTGTGTGGCTCACGCCCTCACCTTCCTTTCTCAAATGCCACCTTCTCTGTGAGGGCTTCCCTGACCATTCTATTTAAAACTATCACCCACAGCCCCCTGGACTTCCCTATTCCCACCTCTGCTTTATATTTCTCCTTAGCCCTTATCACCATCTGCCATGCACTATATTTATCTAATTTCTTGTCGTCCCACCCATTAAAATACAAGTCCCACGAGGGCAGATGGGGATTTGTGTCTGTTTTGCTTACTGCTAAATCCCCAGTGCCTACAACAATGTTAGGTTCTCCATATAAACAACTGAATTAAAATAGATGAATTCAGTTGGCTAGATTGATCAATGTGGAAGTCTGCACAGGTCATCCTGTTTGTGTGGGCTGCCTATGCTGTGTGCATAGTCTGCACGGTCCAAGTTTGTGTCTACACATTCTGCTGTGTGAGTGTACCCTCTGTGGGCTGTCCTGGGTGGCTCTAGCCAGTGTCTCTGCGGGTGTCAGTGTGCAGTGTGTTGTGTGTGATGTATATTCACACTTTGAGCACCGTGTGTGCAACCTGCTTTCTATGTGTGTCTGCACATATGTGCACCTGCTGCTCACATATGTGGAAGCATGCTGCTTCAGAGCTGTCCGCTCGCCCTTGGGGTGTCCATACCAACAGCCTTGCAGTTCTTGGTCAGTATGTCCATCTCGTAGCCAGGGTGGCACTCGCACTTAAAGTAGCCCTTGTAATTGACACAGATCTGGCTGCAGGCATCTGGGTCCTCACACTCGTCGATGTCTGTGGGGAGGAGCAGGGGTCAGAACGGGCAGGAGGACCCGCCTCTGCTTGGGAGTGTTGGGGGAGGTCTCACCACCACAGGTCTTCTGGTCCAGGAGCCGGAAGCCCGTTGGGCACGTGCACTCAAAGCCAATCCTGAGGTCTGTGCAGATGTGGGAACAGCCGCCATTGTTGTGCAGACACTCGTTCAGCCCTGGGAAGGGACATAGGTTCCTGAGGGTCCAGGAGCCCAGAAAGGGTGGGGGCAGGGCAAGGGCGGGGCCCAGAGCAGAAGCAGAGCCTGAGGGCAGCGGGACTCCCACAGAGCCAGGTGACCTCAGCCTCATGACCCAGGTGTCCAGGCAAGAGCAGGTGCAGAGAGAGCAGGTCCTTGCTCAAGGCCGGACACAGACACAGGGACAGAGTGGAACCAGAACTCAGGTCCTCGGCCTCCCAGGCCAGAGCTCTGTCCACCACCAGGCTGGAGGCAGCTGGGCCTTCCCTGGCGGCCTAGGGTATTTCCTTTCACAAACATGCTCCTTACAGCTCCTCCTTCCCCGTGACCTCAGAGCGAAGGGGCCTGCATGTGTCATGTCCAGCCCTCAGGACACTCCAAGAATCCCTTGTGAAACACCCCTGCTTCAACGTCTCCAGCCTCAGGGAGCCACTTCGCCCCGAGGAGCCGGCTGCACTTGCGTCAGCAGCGCGCACTGTGCAGTTCCCCCTCGCGGGCAGCCCCTGCCTCCCGCGCCATCCGCTTCCACCCCCAGCTCTGCCGCGTGGGGTGGCCAGGCTGCAGGCTCCCTCGGCCTCCTTCAGGTGCTGATTTCTGGCCTCCTGCCACTCAGGTGCCTTTCTCTGGACACACTCCATCTGCCCATGTTCCTCACTGGACAGGGCCCAGAAGTCTGAACAGCACAGGACGCCCCTGCTGTGCTTGTGGTCATTCAAGACTCCTGGCCCTTTTTTCACACAGAGCTAAGTCAATTCTTTCCTACTCTGAACTAATAAGATGTATTTTTTTTTTTCAGCTCCTCTCCTCTCAGCACCTGTCTCTGTTCCTCCATCTTGTCATGGGCCTGGTCCCGGGTCTACCAACCGCTGCGAGGCATAAAGGGAGGCCAGGCCACCTGATGCTGGCTTCCCCATCCTCCCGCCCTCACTACCTCCTGGCAGCGTCCTGGGAGAGGTCAGGGAGTTCAGGACCAATGTTCTCAGAGCATCTCCTGAGCTTTAGAGTCACAGGTTAATTCCGCAAGCCAAGGGAAGGTGCCGTGCCCCCGCCCGCCAGGCTCATGCACTCCGCTCCAGCCAAGCCGAGCAGAGCTCAGCCAAGCCAGCCATGGCCATGCATACAGCTTGTCTCAGCTGCCCACCCCACGCCATGCACAGCTAAGGGTTGCCCCACCTCCAGCCTGAGCCATGCTTTGGGAATGTCCCCTTTACCCCTGGGCCGCCTCCTGTTTCCCAGGAATGTTGGCAGAACTGAAAGAACAAGACCACAGCAACCTCATGACCAGAGGACCTGGGGATGACTCGGCCAGGTCCAGCCCTGGGAAGCCCCAGACTCTTGCGCGTGGGCTGAGCCACAGTAGCTTTGGAGTAGTCTCAGTGGGTCGGGGGGGCACCACCTCCAGGAATCCTTCTGTCACTCTGAGCCCTCCCTGACTTCTTCTCCGTATTATTCCCTGAGCACTGTCCATTCATTTCTTCTCCCACTCACTCACTGCCTCAATCACGCATCCGCTCGCCTCCTTCCTGTCCTTTTGCAGGTAACAGCAACTCAACAATTCTACTTACTGGGCACTTGCTGGAGTGGCATGTGTAGGATGGCTCTGAAAGGGAAAAGGGGAGAGCTCAAAGTGACTCTGGCTTCTGGAGGAAGGCAAGAGTACTCCAGGGCTGAGGTGGGCCGGGGGAGAGAAAGGATAGCAGGTCTGGACCCGGCTATCCCTGTCGGCCCTTTCCTGGAATGCCCAAAGGGAAGTCTCTGGTCCTTCCTAATTCTATTTAGTGGTAAAGTGCTCCGGAGAGGCCTGAGTAGCATTTGAGGCTTCCTTCCACGGAAGGAAGGGGCAGCATCACTTTCTCCAGCATGTGCACACACCTGCGTGCACACACCTGCATGCACACACCCGCATGCACACACACCAGCCTATACACAGAGGCACAGACAGGCCACGGACCCCAGAGACACAATCACACGGACGTGGGACCACATGCAGAGATGCATGAGTGTGATTCCCCTGCCTTACTCAGAGAAGGAGACGTGGATACAGACACTGGCCCGACACTACCACAGAAACAGAAAGACACACACAGACACAAACACATGCGTACATACGTCTCTTTGGTGTGTCGTGCAAAAGACGAGAGAGCAGAGAGAGTTTAGCAGGTTAGCAGTCCCCAGCTAACTCCAGATCTGGGTATGTGGGAGAAGCTAAGCTCAGTTGCCCCTGCTGCCCGGTCCCCGCTTCCACAGGTTCCTTCGTCTGGGACTTCTTTCGGCAGGGCCTGGGGGCAGGGGGAGTGTCTGTCTCCCAAGCTCAGGTGGAGGCGGAATGACCTTCACTCAGCCACTCTTCCTTTCACAATTAGTGGTTTTTGTTTTATTTTTTTAATCTTCGAAAGGGGAGGAAACATGCTATTCCTGAAAAGCTCCAGAGAATGAAGCCCTCTGAGTGCCCGGATGGGAGGCGCTGGGGAAAACACTCTGCCAGAACGTAGAAGAGGGAGAGGCCGACATAGGCTCTGTCCTCCCAGGGCTTCTCTGTCTAAATCTTCCTCTAGCTCTGACCTTCTGGGATCGGTAAAGAAATGACTCATGAACCTTCCTGGAGTCCACACTGGGTTTCCAGCATGTTCTCTGGGATGCCCACCCCACCTATAGCCCACGCTCTCCGTTCTTTCTGGCCTGGAAGCCACCAGCTCTAGCCACCAGCACAGCTTCATTCCTTTTCACACTAGTCTGGCCTACGAGCCTGGTCTCAGCAAGTCTGAGCTGCTCAGGGCTTGGGATGGGGCCACTCCTGCTGCTGGCTCTGCTCTGCCCCCGCCCAGGCCTGGCCTGAGCAATGCCCAGGCCTGGCCTCAACTGGCTGCCTCCCTGCTGCTCCCCACCTCTCTGCAGGGTCTCCTGCAGGGGGCTGGATGACCTCAGAGGCCAGAGCCCTGCCTAGGTTAGCAAGGCAGCAATACTGAGGAAGAGACAGTTCCAGAGAACACACACTCAGAGGTCTGAATGTAGAAGGAAGGAGGAGCAGAGGCCAAGTTTGTGAGAGGAAGCATAATTTTTGAGCATCTGGGCTGGAAAGGAAAGGTCCTTGGAGCTTTGTAGAGATGCAGAACAAGAGGCCCCAGGGGCGAAGGGCCCCATTTGAAGCTAGAGGACAGCACGTGAGCCCAGAGAGAGGGTCAGGGCAGAAAGTGTCAGAGCAGAGGGGCACTCGAGGGCCCGGAGCCCGGATGCTGGGAGAGGGCATGGCAGGAGGGTTAGTGCAGCTGTCAGGCATGGACAGGTACCGTACCACACTCTTTCAGGAGCTCATCTGACCAGTCCCGGCAGTCCTTCTGAGCATCACACACTTTCCCGCTGTCCACGCACTCGCCACTCTTACACTGAAACCTGCGGGGACCCTCACAAGTTGACTCTGTTGGGCCGGACAAGAGAGTGCACAGAGCCTGTGAGACTTTGGACAGGAAGGGCCGGCCTGGGCCAGGGTCCAGCGGGGACGAGCAGAGTTTCAGCTCCAGCCGCCACAGGTCCCTAGAGGGTGGCCCAGGACTCACAGCCAAACCCAGGGCCTATGGAAACTCTGCTCACACAAGGACAGGGTCCCAGGATGAATAGGATGCCACGCCTCATCTAGCTGGGCAGGGCCATGGGGTCTGAGTCTGACCTGGCAGCACAAAGGCCCTGGAGGGACCGGGCGGCAGCTCTGGAGAGGCCTTGGAGGCTGGACTGACCATCTCCTGAGGGGGTGACATTAGCTCCATGGACCCTAGATGCGGAGAGGCTGCCTCACTGCCCAGCCTGTTACCCACTGCCCCAGGTGACCAGTGGGGTAGAGTCCTTGCTCCTGCAGAGGGCGGGTGGTGACCGTAACAGCCATCTGAGAACTAAGGGGACTCCCTGGGGAGCAAGATTCAGCCTCTGCTCAGTCTGGGAACTCATGAGGGAAGCCGCTCAGAGGCTTGGACCTGGACAAATGGTGAGGGCCGAGCTTCCTCAGTGCCCTTTCATGTCCCCCCAGGCGTCTTTCAGCTTTGCAAAGTCCTCAAACATCTGGTTCTGGTGCCACTAGGACCCCACGGAAGGGGAGCCAGGTGATTTAGGGGCAAGTGACACTCTGAGGGAAAATGCATCTCTGGGACTTAGGGAAGACTTCCCCCAACTCTGTTCTCTCCACACTCAGGAGAGACCTGAGGGCCTTTCCTTACCGAGGTTCCTGCCCCTTTGCCCCAACCACACGCACCCTGTAGGCAGCCAGCTTCGTCACTCCCGTCCAGACAGTCCTGCTCCTGGTTGCAGCGCTTGATTGTAAGGACACAAGTCCCATCCCCACACTGGAACTCATCCCCACGGCAGGTACCCAGTGCTGCCAAGAGAAGACAAGGGAAGAGGGTCAGGGTCAGGGTCAATGTGGCACTAGGACAGCTCACCTCCCCTTCCCCGTCCCCATGCCATAACCACCCTGGCAAGAACAGAACCAGTGGCTGAGCTCAGACCTGGCCAAGGTACCTCCAGTGTACAGATGGGGAGACTGAAGCTCAGAGAGGGAGAAGGCCTTGCCCAGGGTCACACAGCACTCTGGCTGGCAGAGATAGGACTAAACCCAGGTCTCCTATTTCCCTCTCTACTGCCTCTTTCTGGGGCCACTCCTCCAGAACACACACATGGCCTCCTTCTGAGTCTTGGTGCTCCTTGCTCAATGACTTCATGCACTCAGCAAACCCTTCCTGAGGCAGGCACTGTGCCGGGGTGTGGGGGTGGGGAATCCAGAGACCACTAAGGGCCTCGTCCTCTAGGAGCCCAGAGTGCAGAGTGGGCTGAGGGATGCACTGATGAGGACATCATCGCGTGAGATGTGCTGTCAGAGAGGGCAGCGCAGGGACCTGCGGGAGCCGGGCAGGGGCACCCAACCCAGCTGGGAAGGTCAGAGGAGCCTGGGCCAGGCCTGGAAGGATGAGCAGGCCCAGCAGGTGGGGAGTGTGGGTGGAGTTCCTGGGTGTAGGAGGTGTCTGGGCAGAGGAACCAGTGAGTGACCGCCTGCGACAGGGAAGGGCAGAGGGTGGAGGGTGCGACAGGGAGGGCGTCGTGGCAGAGACGCAGGTACCAGTGAAGAGGCGTGGTTTCTGGAGTGAGACCTGAGCTCGCAGCTTGGCAGCCACGTGGCCTCAAACAAGTCACTTCACTTCTCCCTACCTCCGTGTCCTCCGTAGGCAAACGGGCTAACTTATTCGGGGTAGGTGAGGAAAGGAAGCCTGCACCGTCCGCGACGCCCGGGCGGGGCTGGGAGATACGGAGGGGGCTTACGGCAGTCGGCCTCGTCCGACTTGTCCTTGCAGTCGCGGTCGCCGTCGCAGCGCCAGCCCAGGTGCACGCACTCGCCGCTGCGGCAGGCGAACTGGGAGGCAGCGGCACAGGCCGCGGGCGTGGACGTGGCCCCCGGGCCCGCGCGGCCGCAGAGCTCGGCCGCCTCATCCGAGCGGTCCTCGCAGTCGAACTGGCGGTCGCAGACCCAGCGCTCCGGGATGCAGGCGCCGCCGTCGCCGCCGCAGCGGAACTCGCGGGGCCCGCAGGCCGGGTCGGCACAGCCGCGCTCGTCGCTGCCGTCGCCGCAGTCGTCGTCGCCGTCGCACACGAACACGGCGGCCAGGCACGAGCGGTTGCTGCACTGGAACTCGTGCGGGCCGCACACTGCGCGGGACAGAGAGCCGGTCGGCCCGCCGACCCCGCATCCTCGGCCAACCTGGGGCCCCGCTGGTCCTGCTACAGGGGTTCTGACCCTCGCCCACGGGCCAGAACGAGACCCTCTGGGGGGCTGAATGGTGGACAGCGAAGGGGGCCTCCAACACGGGCATGCTGGGGCAGCACGCTTGCCCCCCAGCCCCCTGGTGGGTGAGTGAGGGTTCCTGCACTGCTGCCGCCGGCCTGGTGGGACTAGAGGGGGTTATAAAGCTGTCCAGCACTGCCTGAACGACCTTGTGATGTTCCCAAGAAATGACCTGTAACATGACACTGACTGTTCCCAGGGAACAGGGTCTGGGCTTGTCCCCTTGTAGCATAGCCGTACACAGCATAACCCGTACTACTTGGATGCCTGGCAGCCAGGTGTCTCCTAGGCCATTGCTCTGGCCCCAATACCCGGCTCATGCACACACCCCTGTATCATTTGCTGCGCCCAGTGTACAGGTTTCCAGCCCTCGGCGTTTGCTTAAATTGCTCCGTCTGCTGGAAACCCTCTTCTTGCACACCCCTGTCGCTACATTTTGCAGTGGTGAGTTCTTGTCCTTCAAGGGCTGAAATTCTTCCTCCTCCATAACACGTTTTGTGTTCCCCTGCTTAGGAAATCTTCCTCGGCCCTCTTGTTTTTGCCCCTCACAGCCTGCTCAGGTGTCTGGGCTCATGTCCTTTTCCATCTGTTCCACGACACAAACGGCCTGGGGATGACCCTCCTTTGTCCTGAGCGACCAGCACAGAGCTCCCTGCGGTGAGTGGGTGTGGAGTGGATGGGTACTGGACTGGCCCAGGTGGGAGGCACATTATGGGATGTGCAGTAATTAAGGGTATAGGTCATGGCCCTCCCTGCTACCCTGGGCTTCTCCTCTCTGGTGGGCTGGTCTAAGCTCAGAGGCAGAGAGGGCCTTAGAGACCAGCCGGCCCAATTGCCAGTTTACAGACGGGAAAACTAAGGCCCAGAGAGGGGAGCAACGTGCCCAGGGTCACATGGGCCATGGAGACAAGAGAACCAGAACTCAGGTTTGGGGTATTTCCTTCCTACTCTGACTCCTCTCAGCTTTTCTGGTTTTCTTCTCCCTTCCTGGAGTGTAAGCTCTCTTCAGGGCAGTGACCTCCTCACGTCCTTCCCGCCTTTGTGTCCTCACACTAGGCCAGGAACTGGCCTGGGGGCAGGTGGGGCAGGGACGCAGTGGCTGTGGCCACAGGTAACATGGAGGCGGTAGCTCCAACTCTTTCCACGTGGGGGCGCTCATAGTCTGTGTTTTTATTTTCGGACGGAAAAATGTCAATTCTCATTGTTACTGAACGTAAAACAGAGTGATGTCTTCAGTTTCACAACGTAGGCAGTTCATGTCATGTGTTTCTGACAGCTCTACTAAGTTTCTGACAGTTTTGTTTCCCCTTCTGGGCCTCGGGGGCGCTGAGGCCTCGGTGAGAACGGCACAGGCTCCCAGTGCTGTCGCTCCCCAGATTACGCTGTCCCTGGAGCAGCCCCTCCTGCCTAGCACACCCGCTTTCGCGTGGCCAGGAGGGAGGACTCACTGCTTTCTGAGAGTGCTGAGAGGAAGTGCTTCTTATACTGAGTTTTCTCCAAGGTTTTGAAGCTGACAGTAACTTCAAGGTCCATATTCTCAGGCCCACCTAGGCCCGGAGACCCCCCTCCCAGCACTCTCAAATGAGAGAAGCTCTGAGAGATGAGAAGGGAGGATTCTTCTTCCTCTGACCAGGCAGGCGGGAGCTATAGCAGTAAGCCTAGTAAGACCTTCTAACACCTCTGTCTCCCATAATTAATGGGGAATGTTCCTGTCCCAGCATGCCCTGGTTACAGATACTCACACCCCCCGCAGTCATGGCCTTCATATTAGAAGAATCCTTTGATTATGGGGGCAGGGGTAAGGAGAAAAGAGGATTCTCATTGGCTAGTGAGTCCCAGCAAAATTATCTCAGCTGAAGAAACAAGCCAATGCCATCACTGGAGCTTTGAAACTGCTGGTCCCCGCCAGGATCTCCCACCATCCCCAAATGCTTCCTGCTTCAGACACATTGGAACTCCAGACTTAGAATCTGAGAGTGCTATGACTCAGAAGCCCCTGGAGGAGATGCAACTCCCCTGGGCCCGGAAGGATGGATAGGATGCAAATATAGATGCTGGTGGATGGGAGTGGGGGTGAGCAGCAGCGACGGGCAAGTGCCTGGCAAAAACCCTCCTGAGTGACCGCCCATACCTCGGCCCAGCCTCACGGCCTGTTAGTGACAGCCAGTCTGCCTCCCCCATTAGTCACATGTGCCCAGAGGGAAGACGTATAGAAACCACCTCTCTGGCCCTTTCAGAACCTGGCTCTAGGCCTGGCACGCAGTAGGTGCCCATCAAATTGAAACAAGTGAGGTGGGGTCACACTCCCCACTGGCGCAGGCCCTGCTGGCCCACTCTCTGGGAAGGAGATAATCCTGTGTTTGAAGCTCAGTGATGTGGAACTGTCCCAGTGACCACCTCCATCTGTCCCTGCCGAGGCTGCTGGGAATGTCTTCCCCACCCTGTGACATTTGTGCTCCAATCTGAGATTTCAGCAACAGTCGTCTTTCGCACGTCAGGAATCTGTCCGCCCCCCGGCACTGCCAGGGCCCTGGCTCAGGTCACCTCTCTTTCTCAGTTCAGCCCCCTCCCGGGTCCCCCTGCCCTTGCTCGGAGATCAGCAAACTTGTGAGATGGATGAACAGATGTCAGGCGCGGTAAGAAGCTCATGGGCTTTGCTGTCCAGATCTGAATTTGAACCTCAGTTTCATCACCCAGCCTGGGGCACTTTTCCTCCCTTGTCTGAGCCTCAGTTTCCTCACCTATAAAATGGGGATGATAATGGCTACTCATGAGGTGGTTGTGAGGATGAAAAAAGAAAATGTCTCCGAAGTGTCTGGCCATTGCTGGTGTCCCAATCATTATCCTTTCCTGTCTACCTATCAAGCTCCTCAGAGAACTAGGCCCCTCCCCAGAAGTGGCTGCCACTCCCCGAGGCTTGGCAGACCCTGGGGACCTGACCCCGGACTCACAGGTAGCACAGCCGGCTTCGTCCGCTCCACCCTCGCAATCCTTCTCCCCGTCGCAGCGCCACGAGGCAGGCACACACTTGTGGCTGGTGGGTCCACAGCTCAGCTTCTCTGCGGGGCACACCTGCTTGGCTGTGGAGACAGACATCCGTGCATGGCTTAGCCCAGGGGGACACAGGGCATGGTGCCAACCAGTGCTACCACCCGGTTCCATCCCCCTGGCCCGATGACCTAAGAATCCATCAGGGCCCCCCTGCCCCATGTCTCAGTTTCTTCATTTGAGAAGAAGCCCCTGTCTTCCCCTGGGACTTTCCAAATCCTAAATCTGACCCCACTACTGCCCTGAGTCACACTCTTTCATGGCCCCCTGGTCCCTGGCACTCAAGTCCCTCCTTGATCCACTGATCCCTGCCTGCCTCACCTAGCTGCACCTCCCACCCCTCCAAACCTCCTCTGTAAGCTCCAGCAATGTGGAGCCCCCAGGCCCTGCATGCTTCTTGGCCACTTCCCAGCCGCGTGCCCTTGGGAGGGGGGATTCCCCAACGGGGCCTCAGTTTGACTTCCAGATCATGACTCCATGATCTGAACCTGTAAATTTGGAGGGCTCACCAAGGCTCCAACAGCTACACCCCACACCCCTGTAACCTCCCCTCCCCCAGTGATGGTGCCGAGCCCGCTGCTGAGAGCAGCTGCTGCGTGGAGGGCCCAGCGGGACTGTACAGCTATAATTACTGCAGCCGCAATCAGAGGCTGACTCAATCAGGGGCCTGTAGCTCCAGGGTTGATTCTCAATTTGGAAGAAAGAATGAGAACCCTATTCAGCTCTAGGGATGGCTCTTATACTGAGCTTCTCCTGGGCCTGTGTGACAGGCCCGGCCAAGGCAGATGCATCTCAGACCACCATGGTTGGCTCCCTACTGCCTCCCAGGTGTGCAGGAGGCCCAGTCTTAGTGGTCTCTAGGCTGTGCCAGGCATGGTGCTAGACACTTTCATTTAATTTTCACAATAGCCCAGCAGGGTGAGAGGATTATGTCCTGGCCTCCAGCATGGAGGTTGAGGACACAGGCTCTGGAGCCTGGCTGCCTGGGTTCAAATCCTAGCTCCATCACTCACTTGCTATGTGACATCGGCCAACAATCCTTATCTCTGTGCCAATAAACAAGGATAATACTATTACCTGTCTGATAGGACTGTTACGACAACTCAGTTAATGTCTATAAAGCACTGAGGACACCCAGCCCAGTGCTCACTAAATGTTACCGATATTATTACCCACATGTAACAGATGAGGGCTCCAGGTCTTGTTTAGTCATGCAATGAGTGTTGAGCACTGCCGTGTACCGGACAGTGGTGAGCACTGAGTTCCAGTTATGTAGCTGGTAAAGAACAGTGTGGGAATTCAAGGCCAGCTGTGTCCGATGCCAGAGCCTGCCTGGGCACAGCCCGTTTCACCCTGGAGGCAGTGGGCTTCATGCCTCACCCTCAATTTTGCTCTCTGGTCTCAGGACAATTGCCCCTCCTCTTGCTTCTGTAGCTAGGATGAGAGACCACAGGGGATAGAGAAAAGGGCACAGATAAGTTGGGGAGGGGGCCAGGTGTCTGAGTCAAGCTCCCCAGAAACTACTACTGCTATGGGAGAAGAGTACCTTAGACACCCCAAAGTTATCCCTAGGAATACATTTCATGAGTATAAGGCAATCCCTTGGGAATACAGGATTCGCAGGATTCATTTTACAGTAGTTTCCCTTTACAAATAACTGTGGTAGAGAGGTAGAGCTCTGGAAAGCATTGACACTCAGAGACCTTTTTTTAGAGACAAGGTCTCACTCTGTTGCCCCAGCTAGAGTGCGATCATAGCTCACTGTAACCTTAAACTCCTGGGCTCAGGTGATCCTCTTGCCTCAGCCTCCCAAGTCTCTAGGACTACAGGCGCACACCAACACACCTGCCTAATTTTTAATATTTTTGCAGAGATGGGATCTTGCTATGTTGCCCAGGCTAGTCTTGAACTCCTGGCCTCAAACAATCCTCCTGCCTCAGCCTCCCAAAGTGCTGGAATTATAGGCATGAGCCACCATGCCCGGCCTTAAAGACCTTTTAAAAAGGCCACCTCAGGGCTGTGGTGTGGGGTGATGAAGGGAGACTGGGATAGGGAGATGGGGTCCTTCCAGGGCACCTCTATCACCAACACGTTGCAGGACCGCAGGTAAGCGCTTCCCTTCTGGGTCCCATCAGAACACGAGGGAGCTGAAGCTGACTAGTATTTCCCAGAGGGTCCTCTGAGTAAGGGGTGAAGGAGCTATTAGAAGTGTAGGTTCCTGGGCCCCAGCTCATGCCTACTGGATCCAGACTTTGAAGGCAGAGCCCAGGAATCTGCATTTCAGTAACTTCCCTCCCAAACCCAGGTGATTGCCAGGCACCTCTCTCTTTGAGAACCCCTGGGTTAATGTTCACTACCACAGGGGTGGTAAGGGTGTTCCATATGTTTACAAGCTACTGAAAGAGCAACAGGATGGAAGGGCAAGGTGCCCATTTATCCCTAAGCCAGGCCTCGGGAGAGAGAAGCTCACAGGGGAGTTGGAAGGGAGCCACGTTTACTGAGCACCTACAGTGTGTCAGCCTGCTCCACGCCAAATATTTCACATTTTCCCATCTCACTCTGCCGTGGTCTGAACGTTGGTGTCCCCCTAAAATTCATGTTGGAACTTAATCCCCAGTGTGATAGTATTAAGAGGTGGGACCTTTACAAGGTGATTAAGTCATGAGGGTAGAGCCTTCATGAATGTGATTAGTGCCCTTATGAAAGAGGCCAGAGGGATCCCCTTCCCTTTCTACCACGTGAGGACGAAGCAAGAAGGTGCCATCTGTAAGGAACTGGCCCTCACCAGACACTGAATCTGCCGATGCCTTGATCTTGGACTTCCTAGCCTCCAGAACTGTAAGCAATAAATTTCTGTTGTTTATAAATCACTCAATCTAAGGTATTTGGTTATAGCAGCCAGAATGGACTAAAATACACCCTCGCCCTCACCCTGACAGTAACCAGGCCTGCAGGCTGCAAGTGCAAATTCCAGGGGCACCACTCACAAAGAGTACCATGTCAGTGGCCCCCCCTGGAGTGGAGTAGGGCAGTAGTCCTGCAGGTAAGTGCTCCATTTCACAGATGAGGAAACTGAGGCTTAGAGAGACCAAGTAACTGCCCTAAAGATGCACAGCAGGTGAGAGACAGAGTCTGGGTGCCTGTGACTAGAACCCTGCCCTTTCCATCAAACCCCACACACTCCAGAACCAGCCCAAAACTCTCCTCCTTAAAGTCCAGGTGACTCAAATGGCCCTTGGCTGTATGTATCACCTCCAGGGGCCTGGTTTTGCAGACCCCAGTGCAGCAAGCAGCTGCTTGAACTTTTAATGAATATTTATACAGTTAATTGCATAACCTTTCAGCAAGGACAATGATTAAACAATCTGTCTGCTTCCTTTCTTTATAATTAATAAGACATTTGCAGTGTCCCTAAATAGACAGCTCTAATTACAGGCTCTCGAGGATTCAGCAGTGCCTGATAACAGCCCCCACTGCCCAAAGAGCAGACTCTTGGAATGCCAGGACATGAGAGACCTTGGAGGTCACATGGATGAGCATCCCTTGCAGTGGCAGGAGACTGATGCCCAGAGAGGAAAAGGGACCTGCCCAGGGTCACGTGATACTGGATGCTGAGTACTCCAACTCCTATTGCCCCTGGAACCTGTCTCTCTTGTGATGTGTAGCTCTTCCCCAAAGCTAGGACTCGAGCCTGGTTCTCAGGGCTCCCAGGTCAGGCCTCTCACCTGCATAGCCCTGGGAAGCTGGTCTGGTTAAATCTCCCTGTGCAGTGGGAGATATTACCTATTGATCACCTCCAGTTTATGGATGGAGAGGGCAAAGCCCAGAGAGAGTTATTTGTTTGTTCAAAGTCTTGTGGTGAGAGGTAGAGCTGGACTTCCATCTACGTCCAAAGACACTGCTTAAGTTATTGCACCTACCCACTGCACACGAGAAAGGTAGACATTGTTGTCTCCCAGCACCTCTGCGCTGGACAGGAGTCACTGGAGGGAGGGGCTCACTGAGCCTTTGCTCAGGCAGGTTCTACATCATGGCCGTCTGATGGCCACTTTCAGGATAATTGGAGCCAAAGGCCCCCAGGCAGCTTGAGGCAGGAGAAAAAGCAGGGGTTTTAGAGTCAGACAGACCTGGGTTCAAATTTCACTACTAACACTAAGGTCCTTAAGCAAGTCACTTTCACCTCTGCACGCTGGCTCCCTTCATCTGCGAATGGGGTTGAATAATCTCCTAGGGTTGGTGTGAGGTTTAGATGAAGAAATATATGGAAATCCCTACACACAGAGCCTGGAACCAACTAGGAGCTCAGAAAACACTTGTCTTTGTTTTATTCATGAATGGCTGGCTGGCGGGGGTGCCTAGTTACACCACCGGGGGACGTACGGCGTGAGTCCGCATGGGCCACCAGACGCAGCCCCATCCCAGAAAAGCCTCCCCCTCTGTGACAGATGCTGTCCAAGTACCCCAGGTTCTGAGAGGCAGGAGTGACGAACCCCACTGTCTCTCAGACAGCAGGAACCCTCCAGAGTTGGCGAGGGGGCTTGAAACTCCATCCTGGAGTAGCTGAAGGCATGCATAAATTCCCAGAGAATCCTGCCCCAGAAATCCAATTCCATTGGTACTGTTCACAATTTATAAGTTCACAAATTAACAAAAAGGGAAATGTCTGTTGAATAAAAGAATGAAAGCACTTGGTGGACGCTTGTTGATCAAGCACATCTACAGTGTCAACTCAAGCGAGTTTTAGGGGCAGACAACCTCCAAATGGGGACTGCCAGCTCCAACAGACCAGAGACTTGGGTGGTGGGAACTACCGTGTCACTCACTCCAGCTCTTGCCCCAGGAAGCACAGCATGGGACCGCCTCCCTGTGCAGGGGTAGTTCTATCAAGCTCCTTCATACAGGGCCAGGCAAAATGCTTCTAGCTGGGTCAGTTCCTAACTTGCTGGGTGGTCACCGAAAAATCTCTGGGCCTCCATTTCCTGATCTATAATAGGTAGGTGAGCCTGATTAATCAGAGAGGACCCCCTTCCAGGTGGAAAGGTTCTAAGATGCATGAAAAAAAAAACCCCTCCATATTCACATAAGTAGCACCCAGAACTGTAACTCACCTTGAACCATCCTTCCCCGCCCCGCCCAGCCCTCGCCCCTCCCAACAGATGTCTAAAGGTGGGTCAGAAACAGTTCCCAATCAAGTGAGCTATAATTAGAGCTGAAATGCTACTTTCATTAGGCAAATGTTCTGGGCTTTTCCATTGTGATTCCTGGCTATATTTGATAGGCACAGAACCCAGAACCAGAGAGAATCAGAGCTGGGAAAAACCCGGGCCAGCTAGGGGCAGGCAACACAGTGGGGGGAACAAAAGAATTCAGACCTGCTCCCATCTCCCTTTAACTTACACTATTCATTTATACGATACCATTTTACAGGTGAGTAAACTGAGGCTCAGGAAGATTGCACAACTTGCTGAGGCCTCACAGGTTAAAGGACCTGAACCCAACTATATCAGATACCAAACTAACTTGGCTTACTATCTATAATCTTTCTTTTAGGGTTGGGGAGTGGGGCTCTATCCTGGGAGCTGGCCCAGCTCCAGGAACCTGGTAGGCTATGTTAGTTGCTATGGCAACACCAGTTAAATGGACAGCAGGTTGGCTGCTGGGTTCTCATTCAGTTGGGAAGCAGCGAGCAAGCCTGCTACCAGGTCCTGTGCCCTAAATTCTGCCTGACCCTTGACATCCCACTCTGGCCAACCTCCTCCAGGCAGCCCCCTCCCCACCCATAGGCCTTGCCTCCCTCTGACCAACGTAACTGCACAGAAAGTGGGGATCCTGGCCCTTGCACCCGAGCTAGGCACAGGCAGGGGAGAAAGAGGGTCTCAGAATAGAGTTCAGGAATCTAGGAGTTGTGAAGTCTTTGGAATTCTGGAACATTAGAGATTGGGGCCCTGGGAGGGGTGGGAAGGTACATGCAGGATCTCACAGCAAGTAACTGGGACAGCCCACAGGAGAGCTGGGCCTCTTGTCTCCTAGGGTGCTAACTTGGCTGCTGCTCCCAAGGGTGCCTTGTTAAATCTCAGGGAGCTTGATAAGCCTGTCTTTTGTCACGGAAGGTAGACCTGCCATGAACAAGCTGTGAGTCTTTGAAACAAGTCTATCGACTTCTCTGAGCCTCCAGTTCTTCAGCTGTCAAAAGTGGGACTGGGAGACAGGAGGGGTGAGGCAGGAGGGCCTCTGCACGGCCCAGAGGGTGGGAAGGCAGCACATGCTGGGACGGGAGAGAGGGAGAAGGGCAGAGGGAAACGGGGTAGGACAGGGAGGAGAGACGGCGAGAGGGAGGACGAGGAGAGTGGATGCGCGGGGAAGGGAGGCGGGTGGGCGGCCCTGCGGAGGGACAGAAAGAGACGTCAACACACAGAGACAGAGATGCGGGGAGAAGGGGGAGCACAGCCCTCGGGCAGCAAGACGGTCCCCACCAGCGACCACGAGAAGGCTCCTCTCTCCTTCCCTGTCTGCCCCCGTGTCTGGGGCAGCTGCCGGAGTTGGGTATGGTGGCGGAGCTGGCTGACTGCAGCGGCGGAAAAGCCCCTGTGGCCACAGCCCCCCTCCCCAAACGCATACTCCAGGCTGCGCACGACTCTGCCTCTTGTTCACCGGGCAGCCTTGGGCAAGTAGCCGAGCCTACTCCAGCCTCAGTTTCTTTCTCTCTGCGCGGGGATCCACCTCCCTCCCAAGGCTGCCAGGAGGATGAAAGTCACAAGTGGGCGTGGCAGGGCTTTGTTCCCTCCGAAGCTCAGCACAAAGCACTGGGCTTCCCTCCCGCCTGGGCGACTCCAGGACAGCGTGGAGTTTGGATGCTTGGTGGGGTGAGGAAAGGATGGGGCTTGCCGCCCTGCCCTGCAAAGAAGGACGGCCCGAGGGCAGGGGCAGCTGTACTGGAAACGAGGGCTCTCTTGTCTCGGGCGGGGGTCGCTCTGCTCTGCCTTTCTCTCTCTCTCTCCCTTTCTCTTTCCCTTACGCGGAGACTGGTAGCTCTGTTGCTAGGAGACGAGGAAACCCAGTTATCACCGGCAGCAGCCCTGGATGGGACTCTGGTCTCCATTGTCCCCACCTCTGCCTCTAGGGCGACTGTTACCCCTAAAGAGGGGATCCCCGGTCTCCGCCAGCCCCACATCCTCCACACGTCCCCCCCACCCCAAGCCTTTTGTCTGAGGCGCGTGCTGAAGCTCTGCCTCCCGACCGCTGGGTCCTTCCCTGCCCCCTTCTCATATCCTTTTTAATTTAACAAATGTCACGGAATGACCTGCTGGGTGTAAGTTTGCTTTGAGGATTAGGGCCTGGAAAATAAATCACGGAGAAACAAAGCCCCGAGTGTGGGAGGCAGGCCTGGGGCTTGGCTCTGGCCCTCCCACCTCACCCCTGGCTGCCTCTGCTGCCACTCTGCCAGCCATGGAGGCAGGGGCTCCTAGGCTCAGCCCACCCAGGTCAGAGGAAAGGGGGGGGGGCCTCAGAGTCCTGGCTGGGTGGCCTTGGGCAAGTCACTCAACCTCTCTGAGCTCCACTGTTCTCCTTTACACAATTCAGAAAGTGCTAGCACCTGCCTCAGGAGGCTGCTGTGGGGCTGTAAAAGGCATCAGCGCACACAAAGCCGAGCACATAGTAAGTGCTCATCAAGCGCCAGATGCCATTAGCACTGCTGGAATTATGGTCAGGGTCCTCAAGAGCCACAGTGGGGAGGCCTGGAGATGTTCACCGAGAGCGTGAGTGCAGCTCCCGGCGCTGCAGGGACAGGTGCCGCTGAGAGAGGGCTGTGGAGAAAGCCCAGCAACGGGTAACCAGAAACCAGCAACTGGACACACCGGACTACTTACCAGGAGCCCCCAAGGACATGGCACGAAGTGTCCAACTGATCACCCCACCTGAGCCTCCCAACCTCCCAACAAGGAAGATCTGCTGAGGAAACTGAGGCGCAGGGCAAGGCCCACCCTCCCCCAGCCCACGGGGCAGGACTCACTGCAGGTGGTCTCAGACTCGTCCGAGCCGTCGGGACACTCCTCCTCGCCGTCACACTTCCAGCGCTCGGGTATGCAGTGGCCACTGTCACAGGTGAAGTCGCTGTCCCCACAGGTCATCTTGGCTGCGGGGCAAGGAGAGCATGATGTGGTTGGTGGGCACAGGAGGGTTTTCTAGGACACACAGTCAGGTGGCAGGGGGTGACCAGAATGTGGTTGGTCTGAAAGCCGGACCACATGACTCCCCACAGCCCCACAAGGCCAGGGAGCCTCGCAGACCAAGGCGAGGGGACAGGACAGAAACGCTTATTCATTCCACAGGCACTTACTGAACACCGCGTGCAGACAGGTGACACCCTGGCCCTGCCCTCCAAGTCAGACAGCTCCAGTCTAGCAAGGGTGACAAGATTCACCACACCCCTCTCTTCCTTCAAAGTCCAGTTCCCCTGTCATCGCCTCCAGGAAGCCCTCCCTGATGCCCTGCGGCAGCTGCTCTAGCTCCTTGAGCCAGTTCTCAGTCCCTTGACCTGCCTGCCCCACCTCCCCCAACCAGGCCTGCAGCTGAGGCCCCTTCTGCAAGCACCAGGGAGCTTGTGACCCTGAGTCCTACACATAGATGATGCTTTGCGGTTAGAATAATGAGGTGTTTTGCGTTCGGCACGGGAAGAGGATCTGCTGGTCAAGACACCCAAATCAGTCACTGCCCCCAGGTGCTTACAGCCGCAGCCACGCTGCACCAGGCTTTGCATCCCAGTTCTGCTCCTTCCAGCTGTGTGCCCTCGAGGACGTTACTCAACCTCTGAGCCTGTTTTCTTATGTATATAACCGGGATAGGAAAACAAAAGACTGAGGAGGAGTAACAAGAAGTTATAGTGTATAAGGAACGTGCAACAGATTCTGACACGGAGCAGATGCTCGGTGAGTAGCAGCTATTGCTGTTTTCATGCTTCGAGTCTGAAATTAGAAGCAAAAGAAATGGGGCTTCGGTGCCCACACAGGGGATGTAGCAGGCTGAGATCGCACAGCTGGTAGCAGAGCTGGGACAAAAATGTGGGTACCAGCCCCAGCCCAAGACTCTCTCTGCCTCGTCCCTGGGCCTCGTCCTGAGAGGAACCAGAGTTTCTGGGTCGGGGAAGGGACAAAAGAGGGCTGTCCATGTCCTAGGATGCCCCGTTAGTATTGCTCTGTGCCGGCCGGGAGCCCCAGCTCCTTCCTGAGCATCACTGCCCAGCACAGACCACATCTGGCGGGCTGGGCAGGGGTGAGGGCAGTTGCCCTGACAGGCTTTCACGGGGGATCTGGGGCTGCCTGGCTACCTCCCGCAGGTGGGGAGAGACTGGGAAGGAGGCCTTGAGCACCCCAGCTGTGACTCATAGTACCCTCCACAGCAGCCCTGGGCCTCCGAATGGTGGGGGGGGGGCGCATCTGCATCAAATCTGCGTTCAATTTACACGCACCCTGCCCACGCTTGGGCCGTGGGTCAGGACCCGCTGTAGAGCAGCAAGGTGAGAGCGCGCGCTGGGCGGGGAATCGCGAGGGCTGGATTTGAGTCTGGGCTGGGCTGTGTTGTGCTGGGTGCCCGCAAGCAAATCATTGCTCCTTCTGGTCCTCGGTTTCTTCAACAGGAAAAGGGGGCTGATTTGGTAAGATACAATCTTTCCAGTATGGTAGTTCCAGAGCAGGAGGCCCAGCAATGGAGGGGGAGGTCTCCTTTCAGCCCAAAGGGGGAAACCTCAGCACAGCAATGACTCACCCCAGGCCGTGGGAGCCCAGACCTCCAAAGTCCTTCCCCTGCCCCCTTGAATGATGACCTTGGGGCTAGATGTAACCTCAGGGGCCACCAGGATGTGGCCTCTCCCCAGGATGAGGGGTCAGTCCCCTCCCCACACTTCCCAATCTGGCCCCGCCTCAAGAGCTGGCGGGTCCCTGCACCCCCACGCTAATATACCATCACGCCTTGCTCAAGCTGTCCCCTGTCTGAAAGCCATTTTCCCCAACTCTGACTACTTTCCATTACACACTGGGCTTAGATTACCACCTCCTCCAAGAAGCCGTCCCTGATCACATCTGGTCTTGGCCAGTCCCACCACCACGAGCTCCCATAATCCCCTGAATGTCCCTCTAGGGCAGAGATTGGCAAATTTTAGATATTTTAGGCTTTGAGGGCTATATGGTCTGTCGCACTATTCAACTCTGCCATTAAGGGGCAGAAGCAGCACAAATAGGTAAATGAGTGAGCATGGCTGTGTTTCAATAAAACTTTATTTAAAAAACAGGCAATAGGCTGTATTTGGCCTGCGGTCTGTAGTTTGATGACTTCTGCTCTAAATCATCACTGATCCACACAGTCCAACGTGATTTGCTTCCTTCCTTGTCCCTCCAGCACGGGGACTATGTCAGATTCAGCAAAGACATAACTCAGGGTAGATCTCAGTGGGGACGCCGACCCAGATGGAAAGGTAGCTGTCCGGCCTCTGCGCCCACGGCTCCAGGGCCGGGACTCACCTTCACCCTGGGAAGCTACCTCCCACGTGCCAGCTTTGTTTAATCTACCCATGGGGCCTCTGGGGCCACATGACGGCTCCCCCTGCTCTGGGCAGCCTGGCAGGGGTTTGGGGAGAGAGACTGGGTCCCCTGACTCTGTTCCATTTCTGCCTTTCTTTTCAATGGAATCCTTATAGCACATCTGTGTTCTGAGATGAGTTTTCTTCACACTTGCCTTAGATGAATGCCTCTGTACGTGCAGGGCTAGAAAAAACTTCAGGAATCAGAGTCTACCTACAGACAGGGCGACTAAGGCCCAGAGAGAGAAAGGGGCTGGCCCAGAGAAACACAGCAAGGCAAGGATAAGAACCAGCTCTCTTGCCTCTTAGCCCAGGGCCCTAAGTGGCTTTCCCTGTGCCCTCTGCGCTGAGAGGAGGCTGCTGTCCTTGATAGATACCAGTACCACCTATGTATGCACGGAAAGTAAGTACCATAATCAACCCGGCACCTGGGCATTTCCCTCCACAAGCTCAGTGTCCAAAGGAGAAACGTGCATTCTAGCTTTTCCTCCTTCCTGTTCTAACCTCCACCGAGCGCCCCCTGTGTGCCAGTCTCTGTGCCAGGTGCTTCACCCAGGAAACCTCCTGACAAAGGGCCTGTTTTGTACCCACTTGACACGTGAGGAAACCCAGGCCCAGGGTTTCCTCAGCGGTACTAGATGTGGAAGAAAAGCCCCAAAGCAGGTGGTAAAGGCCCGTGGAAGCTTCGGTTTGGCATTCAAGGAGCCTCGCGTCTGTTCCAGGTTCTGTACTGGGAACACAGAAGAGAATCAGCCCGGCTCAGTCTCTGGGAGTTCAGAGCGAGTGGGCAAGTGTGGCAAGGACGCGTGACCAGGCAGTGCCCAGAACAGCAAGGTGGCTTGAAGAAGGTGATGAAGGGGCTGTCATTAGGCACAGGACAGCCAGATGCCCTCCAGGAACCCTTCCCTCCCTGGCATTCTGGAAGCCCAGGGGTGAGCTTGGCTTTCATGTGCCAAGCCCTGACAGGCAGTGGGCAGGGAGGCCGGAGCAGCCAAAGTACCAGCAGAGCCCTGAAGGGCAGCTCCGAGGTCAGCCAGGCCCAGGAAATGGCAGCTGCAGGGACGGGTGTCCCATGGTGGTGTTTTAGGGAACAGATTTATTCACTGTCTAGACCAGTTTGGACATTTTCCACCCTGGCTCTGGCCTGGCACTTTTTACTTTTCACTCAGCCACTCCTCGCAGCTATCCTGGTAGCTGATATTAATCCCATTTTACAGAAGAGGAAATTGAGGCTCAAAGAGGTGAGGGTGGTGGGTGGCAGAAGTGGCATTTCAACTCTGTGTGGCGGCTGCCAAAGCTTGGGCTCTTTCCACCGACGGCCCTCAGCCTCCCCAGTGTTACTAGGCTAAGAACGAGGGCCCCAGAGAGGCAAATGCAGGTCTGGAACGTGCCCAGAAGCGTGCAGCAGAGTAACCTGGGCCCGCGATGACTTATGCTCTGCCCAGGGACCACCAGGAGGAAACGGAAGCAGCACGGTCCTTTTCGGGTTTCGGACTAAACCACCTTCCAGGGCCTGTCAGAAGTGCAACCACATGGACGGATTTGGAGTCGGAGCTGAGACTGAACATGGGAACAGCCACCTCCTCACTGGGTGAACCTGGGCAAGTTCCTTCCCTCTCTGGGCAAATGCGGATGTGGCTTCCCCACGCAGCACTGCCACAGGGACAGAAGGCAAAAGACTCCGCTGGGGGAGCGCAGTGAACATCCAGTGTCAGGTCAGTCAGTGTGATGAGCCTGCAGTTCCTCATCAAGAGGCCGTATCAGCCCAGCCAAGAGACGAGGGCTGCGCAGTCGTTCTAAGGCTGTCAGAGCAAGCCACGCCCGACCTCCACTCTCCTGGCCTTGACTCCGGTTCCCAGGGCGATTCCCCAGCTGGGCTCAAGGCCATGGCTCCCTGTTTCCAGGGATTTATGTCCCTCCATGCCAGTCTGCCCCTTGGACAATGCCCACCTCTGTGAGTCCCTGTACTCCACAGCTCAGGAGTGATACATAGTCATCCAGGGTCTGCGACATCATAATCTGGTGCCATGGCAACAGATGGGCTGCCACAAAGGACTGGGGATTCCAGAGGGCAGTGAGGAGGGGCCAGGCCCAGGGCAGAGGGGGAGAGTGGGAAATCCAGGACAAAGGAAGTGGGAGCTGCTGTTTGTAACAAGAACACAGGCCGAGGAAAGCGTCAGACAGTCCACGGTCTATCAAATTCTGCTCTGCCAATTGTAGGCTGTGTGACCTTTGCAAGTTACACAACTTCTCTGAGCCTCACTTTCTTCATCTGCATTCAAGGGTACTATCCCTGCCTTATGAAACACACAGGGTTGTTGTGAGGAGCAAACAGGCAAAGGATGGTGCCAGGGCTTTATGAACTGAAAAGCAAAAAGGTGCAAGTTTGAGGTGTGGGAAGTCACAGCCCTGGCCCTAGCTGCTGAATGTGTGACACTGGGTCCACCAGTCAACCCATCTAGACCTGCCTTCTCATCAGGAAACGCAGGTGTGGCGCTAAGTCTGAAGGCCCCCTCAGCACCTCCCAGCTTCCCTGCCGCCAGAGGCATCCTGCCCTGAGACGATATACATCCCGCACGCTGTTGTCCCCTACCCACGCTCATCCCGCAGCCCCCATGTGGACAGGAAGCTTCAAAACAAAGATCAGTCAGGGCTGCCCGGTGCAGCTTCCACTCGGCAATCAGAATGTTCCACCACATCAGATCCCACGGTCGTGAATCCCTCTATACACTCTCCCATCTTGTAAGCCTGAAAGCCAAGGCCCAGAGAGAAGTGACTGCTTGAGGTCACAGCACATGTCTATGGGAGGGCTGTGCTTGAACCCAGATACTGGCTCCCAGTCCCACTGTGTGGCCAGGAAGCCAGGGGAGGGCCACCTGCCCCAGCCCAGGGGTCAAGGAAAGCTCCCGGAGGAGCACTGTGTTCAAGGAAGAGGAGTCAGCCAAGCCATGGGGTGCAGAGAGCAATGAAGGGCATCCCAGGAAGACGGATGACAGGACCCGGGCTGTGGAGGAGCCAGCAGAGTGGTCATTAGCCCTCCAAGGCCCAGCAAAGGGGTCTGGCTTTCCTTGAGCTCACACGGGGACTCATCCAGCCTCTTGCTAAGCACAGGGCTGCTGTAGCAGCCAGCAAAACCCAGTGCTCTAAGTTGCCTGAGCTCCCCTTGGGATCTGGCGAGGCTGTGCAAGACAGACGACTGGCCCTAGCAAAGGAAGAGAAGGGCAGAGGGCAGGAGAGAGAGCAGGGGTGGCCATCCAGCCAGAGATTTGGGATGGCACTTACTAGTTTCCCCCCTTGGAGATTCATGATGACAGCTGGCTTACTAAAGGCCCTGAGAAGGCCTGCAGTAAAGATACCTGATTGACTATGTTTCCTCCAACACTTCCAAACTTGTTTAACCAAAGAACTCCTTTTTCAGATGCCACGACCTGGGGAAACACTGCTGTGGTGCAAACCTCTCATCCCGCGCATGAGAAGATGAGGCCCAGAAAAGGGAAGGACTGGCTCACATTCACACTGCAGAGTCTGTCTGGGTCATCTGTCTCTGGGCCAGCCCCACTAGGCCATGAAAAACAGGGAAGGGTGTTCAGAAGCACTGAGCCCAGAGTGAAGCTGAGGGGACCCCACTGGAGAGACCCCGGTCCTCAGAGCAGGGATGTGTCTAGAGCAGGGCCCAGGATGGGAGAGAGGGGAATGATACCAGCCCCCCCTGGAACAGGGAGATGGGAGAGATGTCAAATACACGGGCTCTGTCTGCCCTCTGGTTTCTGTGGGCAGGGAATATTCTTTGAGGGCAGAGCAGAGACACACAAGAAAGGTGGGGGCAGGTCCCTTCCCCTCCTGGGGCAGTTGAGAGACTGAGAGCAAAGATATAAAGCCCCCACCTTGGAGCCCGGTGCCCAAAGGGACTGGGCTATTCCCACTTCCTCTTGCAGGCCGGGCAGCACCGGGTAGCCTGGCTCCAGCCCCACAGCCCAGCCGTAAGGCAGCTGGGCCACTTGTACCCGAGTCGGGAGATGAAAAGGCTGCTCCCCCCATGGTTACCCTTCGGCAGAGCTCACCAGGCCCTGGCGTTGCCAAGACGACTGCTGCCAGCAGAACGGAGATCCGGGGTGGGGGCCGGGGGCGTGCCAGCCCGCCCCTGGCCTACTAACCTGGCAGGCAGATTTAAATGACAGCCCAGGAAGCTACTATTAAACTGCCACCCCAGTCAACGGGACGACAGACCCAGAGTGTTCTCCGGCGGCAGCAACAACACAGCAGGAGTGAGAGGGGGAGGAGGCGGTGGCCCAGAGCAACCCGCGCCCCCACCGGGGACGCCCTGGCCTGCCGCCTGTCTGCCCACCGCCCGAGCCACCCTCTCAGGCTGTGGCGAGTCCTGGCATGGAACTGGGGCACAGCACAGGGCTTGGCGAACTTGATTTTTAAGGAAGAACCCTTTTTCCAAGTGAAACTCCAATATATAAAACAGATAAAAATGGAGCTGCACTGTTGGAAGCAGGGCGGGGGACTCCATCCACTGTTTCCTCACCAACCCCTCAACAGCCCTGCTGTGGCATCCGGGAAACTCTGAGGCTCGCAGCCCACCGCCAGCAGCTTCGGGGTACAGCAGCACTTGGTTCAAATCCGAACTCCTCCCTGGACATGTGATATTCCCAAACCCCTTGGTTTAAAGATCCTGTGCGTCTACTATAATAACATTTAAGACAGCTTCCATCTGTCTCTGGTTCCAACTCGCTAAGGCCCCAAGGTTCCAGGCCCACGACGCTCCGATCTGCACGCCCTAAGCCCCCGTGATGAGACTCTGTGACAGTTGCTGCCGGAGTCAGAGATGCCGGGAAGCTGTGGATGGCCCGGATGCCTGCCCTGCAAAGGACTGCCATCTGAGTCCAAGCGCCTACAAGCCGATGGTCTCTGACCTTATGGCACTCGGCGGTGCTGAGAAAGAAAACTGTTCCCACAGTGTCCCGACAGCAGGGCGCGGGGAGCCAGCACCCACCAGTGTGCCGGGCGGGGCTCAGACCCTGGCTTTGTGCTGCTCAGCGGGCTCTGGGGCTCAAGCCACCGCCATCCATCAGCAGGTGACATCTGAATTCGCTTTCTCCCCCACCCTCCCATCCCACCTGGGGAGAAGGAGGAGCCGAGGACGCTGCAGGTGCTGGGGAGGAGCGCACACGCACACGAAGGGCTCCAGGGAAAGCATGAATGAACAAAGCGGGTGCTGTGGGGACAAATGCTCTTTGGTAAGGTTGGGAAATGTTTCCCTCAAAATTTTCCAGCTTCCCTTTTCCCCCAACCATTTCCACTAAGGAGTTACACATTCCAGCCAGGCCGCATCATAAGACAAAAACCCCCAAAACACCAAGGTGTCAAAACGAGGTGGAAGGGTCGGGGAGGCTGCATGGGAGGCGGCCACAGGGACGAGTTCCTGTCAGGCAGGCTGGGGAGCGTCAGGACCAGCAGTGTCCTGCGGCCGGGGCAGAGGACACAGATGTCACTCCATGAGCAGCCCACACCGCCGTCCCAGATGAAGAAATGGGGTCTTCACCCTCGGCAGACCCCAGCCGGGGGCCCTTCCAGGGTGTTGCCACCCACTAGACGAGGACAGGAGGGAGCCCCAGAAAGGGACAGGCACCTGAGCAAGACTTCACAGCCAGCAGGGTCGGAGCCAGAACTTGAACCAAGCCTCCCCCCACCCCCCGCCCCCGTCCCCTGGCCCAGGGCTCGTTCTTCAACGTCCTCAGCCCGAGGGTCCCCTGGCCCCACAACAGTCATTTCCTTCATCTCAGTGTCTCCCTCACACCACCTCACAACGGGTGTGATGCCGAGCGGGTGCTCAAAGGACATCTATGGCCACACACCTCTAACAAGACATGTGACCTCTCCCACTCTGGGCTTCGGTTTCCTCATACAAACAAATCTCTAAGGGCCCCTCCAGCTGACTTTTCTGGATCTGAGACCCCCACGACGCAGATGGGTTGTGGTTCTTGGTGCTGTTCCAAACCCTCCAAAAGGGTCCCCTGGGGCTTCCCACAGCCGAGTCCCTCCTCCAGGCCCCAGTGCTTCCCAGCTGCTCACCGACACTGCCGACGCTGGCCCCACTGTCACCAAGGGAGGCCCAAGCCCTCACTGGGGTATGTGGGCCTCCCTGTCGCCACAGGGAAGATGAGCGTCTCCGAGGGACAGATGACAAAGGCATGTTCCTGTCCCAGTGATTTGCAGATGCAGAAGGTATTGAGCCAGGGACGGCTGGCGGGCTGGGAGGAGGTGGGTGTTTGGGAGGAGGTGGGTGTCGGGGAGAGGTGGGCGGGGGGGGCGGTCCTTGCCGGGGCCTGCGAAGGGACCAAGCGTGATGCCAGGGGTGCTGCTTAGGGAGCAGGCGGCACACTGAGTAAGTGGCCCCTTTCCTGCC
>RJWJ010006980.1:0-28516 GCA_004363605.1 Indri indri | reverse complement strand
CTGGGGAGCTCCTGACCCACCCCAATGGAAACTCAGCCTCCTCTGACCAGGAGGCCTTCCGGGATAACCCCCTAGGCCCCCGGAAGCTCAGGGGTCCATGGCTCTGCCTCCCTCGGGCAGACCTTGGAGTTTGCCAAGGACCCCACATTCCAGGCCCTGCTCTTCTTGCCCCCGACCCCTGAGGGAAGAGGGAGCAGCTCCTCGGCTGCTGCTTTTGCAGCTGAGAAGGCTCCAGGTCTCATTCCGGCCCTGCTCTGCCGCAACACGTTGTGTGACACTGGGCAGGCCTCTCTGGGCTCGCAGACCCCAACGACGGCAAGTGGGAAGCCCAGGGCTCCCAGAGTGGAACTCTGCAGCCAGGGCCAAGGAGACAGGCCAGGCCAGGGGGGCCCGAGAACCCACAAGGTGCAGACGCTGCCTCCAAGGAAGTGAATGATTGAGCCACGACCCCTGCCTGTCAGGGGGAGGAGCGGTGAGTTCCTTCCCCTTCTCCCTACCCACAGGCAGTCGGGGCACTCTGGCCCCTGCTGTCAGCAGCAGTGTTGATGCAGCACCCTCCGCCCAGCAGGCAGTGGCTGCACAGGCTGGGAAGCAGCACTAGCTAAGTGGAAAATGCAAATGCTTTCACCAATTAGGCTGGTAAGAGAAGCATTTCCCAAGAGGAGCCCCATTGGCCCATCCCGGTACATACAGGCAGAGACACCTGTAATTGGGAAATCCATCTCCTGGTGCCAGGACTGCTGCCTCTCTGGGGCGCTCCTCTGTGTTGGGCCCTGGGCTTCTCACCAGGGAGTGAGGGGCAGGCCCTGCCCAGGAGGCTGGTGTGAGCTGTCACCCCTAGCCCTATACTGGGCACCCAAGGAGCCTCTGCCCACCTGGGATCCCAGCAGGAAGTCTGCAGGCTAAAGTGTCACCTGTGAAGTTGCCGAGCCCTGTACCAGAGAGGCTGCAGCTTATTTTGAGAGAGGTTGAGACTATTTCACCGAGAATGGGGTTAGCATTGGGCTATCTGCCACCTCTGGCCTGGGGTGCTGGCTCTATTATGTGGCCTTTGTGTAGTCCCTTGCCCTCCTCCTCCATGGCATGACGGATTGAACAAGATGAGCTCTAAGTTCCTCTCCTTTTTAGGTATTGTTTTACCCACCACCAGTCACAGAGCGAGGCCGACAGGGAGGGAACGATGGCTTGGTCCCCAGGCCCTCACAGTCCACCCCTTTGGCACCAGGGGCTGCAAATCCAGAGCCAGTTGCCATTGTCCTCCCAAAGGCCATCTTTCCCTGTCCTGCAGGCTTCCCATCCCCACCAGAATATGCCGAAGCACCTTACCAGTGTGCCCAGGAACACGTCCAGCTGCCCTGCTACCTGCTCCCACAACCACTCAGCGGTCACGGACAAACCATGGTCCTTCCCACCAGGTGCCTTTACTCGTGCAGCTCCACTGGGCAAAACCCTCCCCACCCCTCGAGGCCAGCTCAAGCATCAGCTGCCGATGGTGTCTGACAATGCCCCCCACCCCTTGACAAAGCAGGAGTGAGCAGAGCCCCAGCCCAGGGCCTGGGCTCACGGCTCAGCCACCGTCACAGACCTGAGCTCGGGGACGTGCAAACCCTTCCCAGTCTCATCTCGTGGTAGCTGAGCCCTCAGCTGTGGGAAAGCCCATCATGGGGCTTCTCTGGAGAGTTCCACAAAGCCAGGCCTGGGTTGGCTGAGCCTCTGAATGGCCTTGGCGTCGGGAGCCCTGGGCACTCCTGCAGGCTGCCCTTGACCTCTGGGGCGGCCCTGGACAAGTCCCTTACTCTCCTGTGCCTCAGTCTCCCCATCTAGACAGGAGATGACAGGTTTCCCATGTGTACTATCGGAGGGCCTGCCTTGGTCGCCTCACAGGTAGGAGTGCAGGGGACAGACGAGGGCCCTCTGGTGCGAGGGGCAGGGCAGAGTGGTGTGGGCCAGTGTAGTCAACACCCGCTTCCGGGAGGGGAGACAGGTGCGCTGCCAGGTGGTGAGCCCTGAGAAAATCTAGCAGACTGGGATGTGGATGCAGAGTGGAGTGTCAGGTTGGGGACCCCAGCCCCAGCCGCTCGGCCTGGCTCCTCAGGGTGGCTCTGTGAGGTGGGCAGAGGTCACCACCCCTTTGAGAGGTGAGGAAGCAAAAACCCTTAAAAGGCAATGACTGTTCTAAGGGCACATAGCTAGAGGCAGGACCAGAACCCAGGCTGTCTCATCCCTAATGCCATATAAGGAAAGGAAAAACATGGGAGGTGGGCCTTCCTTCACAGAGTTTATAGACAAACTGAGGAAAGAAGAACCCCAGATGTAGCAGCCACGACCCAGAACAAGGTAAGTGGGTCTTGATTAGAATCGAGGATGAAGTCGCTGAGTGGCTGAAGACCCTCATTTGCCCTCTCTGGGCCTCAGAGCCCCAGCTGTAGAAGAAGGACGCTACACTTGGAGGTGTCCAAGCCTCACCCAGCTTCCCCCTTCTCTGCAAGCAAGGGCTGCTGGGGGGAGAGGAGGCAGGGCTGGGGGTTCCCTGCCTGGAAGAGAGAGGCTTTGCACTGGACCTCAAGGAAAGGAGTGATTCTGGCTGGCAGCAGTGGGGGCTGAGGAAGCCCCACCCTGAGAAATCTTGTTCGATCCAGAAGAAAAAGGCAGATTCTCCAAGCAGATGGAGAAGGCTGTCTATAGTTTCTTGGTGCATTTGGAAGGAAATGAGGCCCATTCTCCGAAGCCCTTTAACCTCCCCAGGGGTTGGTTCCAGCAGGGAAGTATGAACTCCACTCAGCAGCAGATTCCCGGAAGAGATAACCCCGGGAGCCCTCCCTGGAATCCCCACATCACAGTGGCCTGGTTGGCTTCTCCTGTGCGGTTAGACTCCAGCCTGTACCTGTGGCTGAGCTCACTGCAAATGACTCAAAGTGAGGTGCGGTGGCTCTGGGAGGCCGAGGCAGGAAGGTTGCTTGAGCTCAGGAGTTCAAGACCAGCCCGAGCAAGGGTAAGACCCCCGTCTCTACCAAAAAAAAAAAGAGAGAGAGAAAAATTAGCCAGGCATCATGGCGCATGCCTATAGTCCCAGCTACTCGGGAGGCTGAGGCAGGAGGATCGCTTGAGCCCTGGAGTTTGAGGTTGCTGTGAGCTATGATGATGCCACTGCACTCCGGCCAGGGGACAGAGCGGGACTCTGTCTGGAAAAAAAAAAGTGAGGTCCTGAGAACAACCTTTGTGACTGCAGGTAAGTTACTTAACCTCTCAGAGCCTCACCTATATAGCGGGGCTAACGATCTCAGGTGGTGAGGATTAAAAGCGATAGCAGATGTTGAAATTAAATGGTGAACAGCACAGCCCCACAAAGGCAGGCAGAGCTCTTGTCAATGATATGATTTATTTCTTACAACCCCCACTTCCCCACCTTTCCTGCTGGGACTTTGGGGGAGTGGGCTGCCTTCCTGCTGGAGTGGGAGAGGCCTGGGCAGTGGCCAGGCTACAGCGGCTCTGTGGGAGGATCAGGAGGAGCCAAAGGGGGCTGCAGGCAGAACACACCCGGAACTCGGCCCTGGAGGCCACGGGGCCTGGCCTTCGAATTTCATAGATGGGGAAAATGAGGCCAGGGAAGCCTGGATTGACCAGAGGTCACACTCCCAAGGCAGCCTCAGCAAAGCAATTACACTCCCTCCCGAGACCCAGTCAGGAACAGAACGGCAGCTTAAGAGACTCAAGGAACGGCGAGACGGCTTTAGAATCGCAGAACAGGATCTCCTGTGTCAGGAGAGGATCTTAGAATCATAAAACGCACAATCTAAAAAGTACTTAGACCCATTTGGCCAAATGTTAGGACCACGGAGTCACAGAATCTTTCCAATTTTGAAATCACAAATCTTCGACTCACAAACAGAATCCTAGAAGCTTTGAATCACAGACTCCAACCTGGGTGTCAGGGGTGGCAAAGGCCCGCCCCTTCCCCCACCCCCACCAGTGCAGGAATCCTCTGTTGCCACGGCTGACATATGGCCATTCTACCCTCTTGAATGCTCTCAGCGACAGGGGACTCAGTCAGCTGTGCTGCCTGGAGGCTGAACACGTTCCTTCCTCTTGAACAAGGAGGGAAATAAGTTCTCAACAGGAGATCCCCACTTTGTACAAATGGATTTTTCACCCCTCCTTGTTCTTTGGCTCTGGTCGGAAAGATTCCCAGGGAAGTGGAAAGGAGCCAAGAGCTGCCACGAAATGACTTTAACCAGCAGACAGGCCGGTGATAGGTTTCGGTGGGAAAAGGAAAGAGAGGGGCGATTAATTCCAACGTGCTATGTGATAAAGGAAATTAAGGCATAATACTGAGGAGGCAGCAGTTCTGTGAACCTGCGTGGAATACCAATTACTTCAGACTTCTCGAAATTGCTAGAAATAAAGAAAAAAACCCAAAAGAGAGTGTGATTGTGGCCCAGGGCTCATCTGGATTAGGCCGTTTGTTTGCCCTGGCACCCTAATGATGGGAATGAGGGAGAATTCTCCGTTTCCTGGGAGACAGCCGTGCCAAAGTGGGGGAGGGAAGGCAGGCCCACGCGCAGCCACTGGCCACTTGGCAAATGCTCGGGGCAGGGGCCCCCAGGCCCACTTCGGGAGAGCTCCCCTTGCCCAGCCCCATCCAGTCCCAAGCTTCCACTGACACCTGTCCTAACTGGAAGGTCTCAGGCCGCTGCTTCTGGAAGCCAAAAGAATCAAGTAGTGAGCCTACTGTGTGCCAGGTACCCCGCTAGATACTGGCAAGACCTTCGGGGGTGGCCATGTCGCAGGGTGTTGGTCCTGGGAGGACCCACGTGAGCCCACTCGAAGGGCAAGCAGTATGGGCAGAGTTAGTGGCCCGAGCCACAGCTCGGTGCATCCAGCCTCATGGGAGGCGACCAGGGGGAGGTAGGGCCAGGTGCCTGGCACACCCTCCCTGCCTGCTGGCATCCTGGCCCAGACCTCAGCCACACCCGCCACTTCTCAGAGCCCCCTACACAGGGTGCCCAGCGGCCTGGGGTGCTGAGCCGGTGTGATTACCCCAGTAAGACAGGTCCCACTGCAGCTTGGAGGAAGGGGAAGCCACTTCTGAAACAGTCCAGTGAGCACCGCCGGCTGCCCCAGGACATTCCACTCACCTTGGTCTTTTCTCCAAGTGAACATTTCCTCCTTAGCACAGAGATTTGGAAGATTCTAGTCTGCTGCCTGCTGTGGCCCTCTTCCCACCGGGATCAGGTTAAGGAACCTGGGGCTCAAATTCTGGCTTTGTCCCTTACTAGCTATGTGATCTCAGGCAGGTTCCTTGACCTCTCTGAGCCTGTGTTTTCCTCATCTCAAAATGTGATGGGAAATCTTGACCTGCAGGGTAGCTGGTTGTTAGATAACATACATCAGTGCCCAACACAGGGCTTGGCATAGAGAAAACATTCAGTGAGGCTCCTCATCACTCTCTGCAGCCAATGTGGCAGCGACCCCACCTCTGGGCTTGTACACAAGAAGTTTTTAAAGGCCGTCAGGAGGCCTAGCCTCTGCCATCCTGGGCCACTTGGTTCTCTGACTCATTTTCTCCATGGATAAAGTAGAAGGGCTGTTCCTTGGAGAAAAGGGTGGAGGCAGATGGGATCACCACCAGGCGGCCGTCTGGGCTCACAGGGCAGCCGTTTCAGAAGAAGCTTCCCCAGCTAATCCCACAATGATTACGACCCCAAGCAGGGCACAGCCAAGACTGACCCACTTGGACACACAGGCAGTGAGGGGAGGTCCAGCCACCTACCTTCCCTGCTGCCTCCACCCCTGCCCCACACCAGTCTCTCCTAAGCCCCACAGAGAGCTCCTCTAGGACGGCCTCTCCTCCACCATGTGCAAGGGCCCCAGCCCAGGGGCAGTAGTGTGGGAGGGGAGGGGAGCTGGAAGGTGCCCAGCCGCTCGTTTCTGGACGAACGGTGAACCTGCCCAAGGTTGAGCTCATGTGAGGCCCGGGTGTCGGATGTGCACCCCTTCCTCATTCTCTGGGAGTTGGGAGTGGAGGACCCTCCTCCTCCATTCTACGGGGAAGCCTTCCATGACCCCATGTGGGATCAGAGACCTCTTCTGGCCCATAGCCTCGTGCCCCTGTGTTGCTGTCACTCCACTATCTTTCCCTACCAGACCAGCAGGACAAGGTCTGCACAGGCAGGCACCAAGGGTGTATGTGTGAATGAATGAATGAATGAATGAACGTATGCAATTTGGGGCTTGGGTCTTTTCAATCTATACGGAATTTATAGCCCAAGATCCAAACCATATTTACCATCCAGCAGTCTGTACACACAGTAAAAACAATAATTGTTAAAACATTGCTTTAAAATCCTGCATTCATGCATAATGACCTGGGGCTTCAGTCCATTCTAAATTCTCTCCATTCGGTGGCACCCCCAGTCCTTCTCTCCAGGTATATGAACCTGTTGTGTGCCCTTTCTCCCTTTCCAAAATAGTGGTGCAGTACCAAGGGGAACAGAGTCAGGGGCTGGGAGGCCTGGGTTCTGGTCCCAGCTCTACCCCTGAGCAGCTGTGTGGCCTCGGGCAAGCCATTTGCCCTCTCTGGGCCTCCATGTCACCATCTGTTGGATGAGGGGTTGGGTCCCACTGCTCTCTGAGCCCATTCCTGTTCTGGTTCGTCGCCACAAGCCACACATGGGGGCTGGAGCTGGAGGGCAGTGCTAGTAACCGGGCAGATGTTCTGGGGAAAGGTTCAGTCTGCCAGGCTGGGGAGGGCACCAGGCTTTGTCCTGGGCCCCACCTCCCAGCCTGCTCCTCAGGAAACCCTGGGCACACGTGGACTCAGGCCTCAGTTCTTGTCCTGATCATAGAGTGATGGCTACCTCTGGGCCAGGCCCTCATCTGTCCATTTTACCTCACCTCGTGGTTTACAAAGCCCTTTGCACATCTCTTTAGTACTTACAACTACCCCATGAGGTCCAGAGAGGGACAGGATGGGCCCAGGTCACACAGCAAGTAATCAGGCCATCAGGCCCAGCATTCTCCTGCATCCCAGACGCCCTCTCCATGAAATGGGACAAACACAGCATCTGCAGTGGGAGTCTGGATCTTGCCCCTGAGCAACCCTGAAAAATGGGGGTGGTATCCTCTCAGGAACCTCTCTGAGCCTCCATGAAAATCCAACAGCATAAAGGATGCCAAAGGCACAGGTGCTAGACAGGGCAATGACCCACTGGAACAGAAAGAGCACCACACAGGGAGCCCAGAGCTTGGGCCCCAGGCCTCGGTTTCCCCATCTGTCACACAAGGGACAAGGATTCCTGCCCTGCCCACCCCCCAAAGGCCAGCTGTGCACTTGCCAAACCTACCCCTGTCCCACCTTCTGCACAGCTATCTGTGACCACCACCTCAGCCAGGAGGGGTCGAGAGGCCCACTCCCTCTCTGCACACAGCCCAGCCTAACTCACCGTGCCAAAAAGCCAGGCCTGGGCACAGACCACACACGCAGAAGCGTGCTCAGACAGACGTGCAGACACTCAGGTACTTGCAGATGGGCACAGGTGCACACAGTGAGGCACACACCACCCCCTTGCACACTCATGTGCACTACATACTGAACACAGACGCACATGCCATGTTGTGCACAGGCCGCAGCACACAGACCACATACCCACACATGCACAGTTGGCTTCACATGATGCTCACTCACACTGCAGACAAATATGCATACATTTTCCTGCCTCTCCTGTGACAGCCAGATGGTGGGATTCTCCCCGAGGGCTACCATTTAATGCTCTAATTAATTAAAAAAAAATTCTAGATACCCAAAGGCTGGGTTTATTCCAAATGTCCAGGCATGGCCCAGCCTAAGGCCAAGGAGGGAAGCAGGATTGAGGGGGCAATAGGGGTGTCCCACTGTACCCAGGAAAGGTTTCCCCCTCCCCTGATGGGTGGATACCTAGCCTAGCACGGGGGCCTGGGGTCACAGGCTTCCTGCCCAGAATGTGGGCCTGCTCCTGGTTCCAAGAGTGTCCTCGCAACCCAGGACACAGAAAGACCCCCTCCCAGCAACCCTGACAGGGTCACCTGGTCCTGCCTGAATACTGCAGGACACAGGGAGCTCAGCCCCTGCGGGGCCACTGGTGCTCCTGTGACTGTGCTGCCGCGAGGTGTCTACTGCCACCAAGGTGGGTTTGGGGGCTTCACATTCAAATCCAAATGAGCCTTTACTGAGCCCTACTGTGTGCAGAGCACACTTCAAGGTACTGTGGGAGGAACCAAAGGGAACAGGACGTGTACAAAGCTACGAAGCCGTCTGCTGTGCAAGACGGGAACGAGGCAGGCGTCACAGGCCCTCTGCCCGGCCCTCTGCTCCCCGCCCCATCCCTGTCTTGCAGTGACAGGGAGCTCCCTACGTCTCCAGGCAGTCTGGTCCGAGGGGACCAGAACTGATCCTCACCCAGGTCTCCCAGGGAGCCCCACCCGGTTGTCTGGGCCATGAGGGTCCCAGGGGTTCAGGCTAGCAGCCGCCAAGCATCACTCGCCCTCCAGGCCTTTCCTCTGCCGTACCTGGGGCACAGTCTTTGCTGCCGAATGTTTGGGAAAACGCAGCAGTAAATTTACTGCCTCACTTATGAGTAATTTGCTGTCAGGGGCTCTGTGTAAGCAGAGGGCTGAATTAACAAGGCTTAATTAACATTAATGTTGTGACAGATCTCAACTAGAGTCGGGAAATCCCCCGTCCTCGCCACCGAGGACCTTGCCTGCCGCTTCCCTGCTCCCGTGGGAGGCGGGAGGCCCAGAGAGGGCTCTCAGCGCGGCTGGCAGATGTGCCGGGGGCTGGGGGCTTGCAGGAGATCAGCACAGGGAGCCCAGAGCCTCTGCAACTCCAATGCCAAGGGTGCTCTCAGGCCAAGTCCTTCGTCCCCTGCCTGGCGCAGTGGCTAACACACATGGGCCTTGGAGTGCGAGAGACCCAGGTTCGAATCCTGCTGCTGCCACTCATGTGCTGTGTGCCCTTGGGTGCTTCTCTGTGCCTCACCATCCTCTCAGCAAAGGGACAGGACAAATCTCCCCTCATGGGGCTGTTAAAGGACTCCTGAGGTCATGCACGGAGAGCAGAGGTGCGTGAGGGCAAGCTGTGTGCCGCGCTCACCCCTCGTTTAACCCTCCCAACCACAGCCCTTTAGGTAGGGACCGCCATAACTCCACTGTGCAGGGGAGGAAACCGAGGCACTGAGAGGGGAGGTGACTTGTTCAACTCACTTGCTGTGTGACCTTGGGTGAGTAGGTCACGCCCCTGAGAGACCCCATCACACAGTAGGTAGAGCTGAGGAGGCCACGCCATGGTGAGGGGAAGGGCAGGCCGTGGGGCCGTGCCGGGGTGGGCACGGGGCTTGCGGTGCTGTTCACGGAACCAATCTGTGGACGAGGGAGGAACAGGAGCAGGGTGCCCGTGGGCGGGGGGCATCCCGTCAGGGAGGCCCAGGGCCCTGTTTTTCTGTCTTCGAGACTTTGCTAAGCTGCCCCTGAGCGCCCGGCCCACGTCAGGCTCTGGGGAAGAGAGAAAGACAGAGGGAGGTACTACCTGCTCTCGGGAGCGAGACCACCTCCTCTCCTCTCAGCTTTCCCCAGGGCACCCAGCCCAGCCCTGGCACAGGGCAGGCACGCTGCCGGTCATCATTAATGATCGCCATTTTAATATGAACAGGGACGATGCTCCAGGCAGCAGCAAGGAGGCCCAGCCCCCACCCACCTGCCCCAACACCTCACCAGAGAAGATGGCAGCCACTCAGGCCCCAGCCATCACCCTGCAGACGTCTGTGGTTGTTGAACAGGGCAGTGAGCTGTCCTCCTGTCAGTTTAAAGACTGTGGGCTCCACCCTGGAGCGCACCCACACCCTGGCCTCCCAGGGGACAGGACGGACTCTGGGCCCCAGGCCCCTGGGTCTCACCTGGGAATAGCGTAGGGAGAGGGGAGACAGGGGCTGGGGCTGGGGCAGGTTCCACCTCCAGAAAAGCCCCAGTGCCCCCCCAATCCCATGTTCCAGGGGGAGGCCTTCCTGGCCCACCCCAGCCCACCTCCCACCCTCCTGGCTTGGACATTTAGTCTCCTAACTAGCGCACATGACCTTGAGGGAGTCACCTTCTACCTCATTTTTCTCCTCTGTAAAATGGGGATAAAAACAGTACCTGCCTGACGGGGCTGCTATGAGGACCGAATGAGAGATCACCTGGCCAGAGTGAGGGCTCAGTACGTGATGGCTATGACTACTGATGACCCGAGATTAGTGCAGGGAGACCCCGTCCATGGGAACCAGGGGGGCCGGGCAGGAGCGGAGGAGCCTCTGGCCTTTCCAGGGCTGCTCTGAGGCAGCAGGGTCAGCCAGGGTCTGTGTTTCCTGGACAGGCCTGGGACCCATGGGCCTCTCAGGACACAACCAGAAAGAACTTTCTTATAAAGGAGTGAGGTCTCTGTCCCAGGAGGTGTGCAAGCAGGGCATCCATTCATTCCTTCAGCAAGCATTCACTGGGCCCCTCTGTGCCAAGCCCTGTGTCAGGCACTGGGGGGTGGGAAGGGGTGTGAGGCCAACCCCACCTGGAGAAAGCCACACTCTAAAGAGGCCTCAGGTCAGGACTGCCTGCCCCTGTAAATGCGTCAGAGCCAGGGGGACATGCAGGAAGCCCTTTGCCATGAAGGGGACTTGGGAAGCATGCGGGGCAGCTCGGTGAGGGGCAGGGCTCTGGCCGACAGATGTGCAGCCCAGGCCCTACCCTGCTCTGAACTCCCTGCCCTCCATGATCCCGAGGGCCCCCTGCCCTGGCCCACCTTGACTGCAGCTCAGCACCAGCCCCCAGAGCCCTTGCCCACCCCCAACGCCCAGTGAGGGTGGGCAGGAGGTATCCCTGGTGGGAGGGCCCAGCTAGCAGCAGGGTGTAGAGGAAGGAGGGAGGGGTAGCCGCCTCTGCCTGGACCCAGGCAAGGGCACAGCCAGTCCCGGGCAGGTGGCAGGCTCACCCCCCGCCCACTCTCTTGCCCCCCAGCAGTTCCTGGGGAGCGGGCTCCAAGGAGGCCTAGCAGCCAGACCACCAGCTGCTTCCCCCTCTCCGTACAAACCCTGGCCACAAAGCACCCTCCCCCAGCTCTGCCCGCCTGCGGTGACAGCCTCTTGGCACCAGCTCTCCCCTTCCCTCCATCTGTCAGGAATCGGTGCAGACAGACTGTGAGAACCACAAGAGGAAGTGGCGACACTCTTGGACCCCTCCCCTCCCCCTGCCTCCCCAGTGCTCCCCCCACCCCACCCATCCCCCTCTGCCTCTCCTGTGTCTCTCCCTTCGCTTCCATCTGTCTCCATCTCTTCCTACTGATGAAGACATTGACAGAGTGGGCGTCAGGGTGGGGGAAGACGACTGGCCAGCCAGCGACCCCCACTTACAACACATACACCACGGCCACCCATTTGTCTTCCCGTCTCCCCGCCGAAGAGGAGCCGATGTCCCCATCTGTAAAACGGGCCCGGGTACAGTAATTCCTGCCAGGCCGCCTCCAGAGGGCTACTGTGAGGCTGGGGGCAACGCGTGGGAAGGGCTTTGTCAACTGCAGGGGCTTGCGCAAGGCAAATGATCAGTGTCCCCAGAATCTTCCTATTTAAGGTGAGAATAAGGATCTCAATCCTGCCCTCCACTTGGGAGTAGTGAGGCCGAAATGGGACATGGACAGAGTCTGCCCTGCAGAGTCTACGTGGCAGCAGGAACACGAGGCAGGCACATCAATGCTGTGATTCGCACGGTATCTACGTGAGCTGAGCCGGACCGAGATGGACCGTCGCACAGCTGTATGGGAGGCAGAATCTGTAACAGTGGCCAGGCCTCCTGGCCCTGTCCACACAGCTCCCCGCCCAGGGTGCTCGGCCCTGATTCTTCCAGACCTTCCAAGAGGCTCTATTTCTCCCTTGAATATTCCCAAAAAGTGGGGAAGAAATCGGCCTTTTCTTTGTGTGTAGGGGAGCCGTGCCCAGCTGGCAGAGTGCACAAAGAACGGGGAAGCCCTGCTACAGACCTGGGGAGGGCACTGGCTGGGGTTTGCAGGGCACAGATAGACTGGTCAATTGTCCCAATATGCCCAGGACTGAAGGGATTCCCGAGATGTGGAATTTTTAGTTTTAAAACCAGAATATGCACTCTGAGGAAGACTGCCAAAAAAAAACCCCCGACAGTTCCAAGCAGACCAGGATGAGTTGGTCACGTTACTCGTGGGTAAGCACATGGCAGCACCAAAGCTTTGGGCAAATGCCGGGGTGGGCATTTTCATGGAAAAGAGAACAAAATCCCTGCTCACCCCCCAGCCCCTGCGAAGCTTGGCCCAGGGCTCCAGAGGCCTGGAAGTTCTGGTCTAGACTGTATTCTCAGGGTCCTGTGAGGCCGTATCTGACTCTAGCCACAGCACAGATGTGCCCAAGGGCACGGGGAGGGGTCTTGGGCCCTCTACCTTCTTCATAGCAGGGGAAGCTGAGGCTCAGAGAAGGTCACACATATTAGTTAGGGGGCCAGTGCTCCCAGGAAAGGGCCTGCTTTTGTACCTGCAGATGCCCCTCAGGTGCAGGCAGGGCACCTGGCACAGAACAAACCCTCAGGGAACACTGGAGCTAAGACGGAAAGCTCCAGTCCACACCAGGCACTCCCTTGGGACTCACAGAAACACCAAGCACAGGCGCGTACAGCGGGAGGAGCTGGGAACTCAGCACAGGGCGGGAGGGCGGTGGGCACGTTCGAAGCCCAGAGACAGCCCCCACCCACCGCTGTCCTCCACAGGCCCCGCCCCTGTCCCCCTGAGGTTCATGGTCCGCATTGTGAACCACAGGCTTTAAATCAGGCCACCATGGTAAAGAGTGACAAGGACAGAGATGGAGGGAAAGCCCAGAGGAGGGTCTGACCCACCTGCAGTTGGGTGGGGGTGGGGCTCCCTGGAAATGGTGACTCTAGAGGTTAGTGGGGTTGGAGAAGCAAAGGTGGAGCTTCCAGGCCAAGGGAACTGCGTGTGCAAGAACATGAAGCTTCTCCTTCCAGGTTTGGCTGGACCATAGAGTCCTAGGGTTTGGGGGCAGGGGATAGGGAGACCTGGGGCTGGAGAGGAGACAGGTGCATGTTAGGTCTTGAAGGGCCCTGAATGTCAGTTAAGACTTGATCCCGTGAGGGTGGGCATCGCTGCGGAATGCTGAGCAAGGGAAGACGTAGCTTTGCATCTTCAAAAACAGCACTTGGCTGCGGAACAGAGAACGGACTGGAGGGGGACAACGTAATCAGCCAGGTGCTGCTGTGGTTGTCCGGGAAGGGGGTGGCAGAGGAAGTGGGGAAAGGCCCAGACTGGCAGGTAGGCAGGACTTGGGGACCATTAGAGGTGAGGGCTCAGGGGAAGAAAGAGCGGGGTTGCAACAACTCCCAGGTTCCTGACCAATGCCCGGGCAATGCCTGTGCTATGGACTGGTCCAAGGGGGCAGAAGAGGTTCAGCCACAGCCCCCCAGAGTTGTGTCCTGGGCCACAGGTCATTGCAGGATCTGGGTACTGTTGCCCTGCCACCCAGACCAAGCTGTCTGTAAAGATGTCACCTTTACCTCCAGGCACGACACTCCCAACTGTCCTCACCCCCGACTTCTCAAAACCCTGGGAAGTAAGTCACGGCCAGAAGAGGCAGCTGATATTTACAGAGCCTGAGGGTGTGTCCCCCAGAGCCCACGCTGGGGGAGGCAGAGGAGTGTGGCCCCAGAGAGGACGGGCCTTATCTGAGCCCTCACGGCAAGTCAGTGTCACAGGCTGCACCTCCCTGAGCCTGGAGGCTGTGGCAGGAGCACGGACGGAAGGGTCACTGGGCAGGTCTGGGGTGAAAGAGGGGGGCAGTCTCTGTAAGCAGAGGTCCCATTTCTGGGCTCAGAGAGGGGCAGGGGAGCTGCAGGAGGCAGATCTGGGATTGATTTTCTGATAGGGAAAGGCTGTCTGGGGACAGAAGGAACTGCCCAGTTAGTGAACTCCCTGTCCCTGGCGGTACTAGACACCCCGACCCCCACCCCCCAGGGCTGCTGAGGGAATTCCTGCATTGGGATGGGTGGGGGGAGGCTGCTTTGCCAATGAAGATGCTGCCCCCATCCCCAGGAGCCACGGCTCACTCATTCATTCACTCAGCACAGTTCACTGGGGCCTGCTCTGTGCCAGGCCAGGAGAGTGGGCCCCAGGGCTGGGTGGAGCAGAACCAGAGAAGCCTCCCCTCTCAACCTTCCCCACCCCTTCCAGGAGGTGAGGTCAGAGCAGGGCAGGGGGCGGAGGATGGAGGCATGTCAGTCCCTTCAGCCCTGGCTGCCCATCCTCCATGTCACAGGTCTGTGTCCTGCCCTCTAAAGGACAGAGTGCCCACACTTTCCTGGGCATATTTGGGGCACAGGGCCAAGGGCTGGGCAGTGCCAGACACAGTGTGACCTCCTGCACCCCGCCCCCCCCACAGGTCCCCAAGGCTCTGGGCTCATTTCCTAATGAGGTCCCTGGAAGGACTCTCCCTAATTAAACTGGGCCAGTGAGTTACGGCCGGGGGCAGCAGGGGAGAAGGGGGGGACAAAGGAGCCTTTCTGGGGGCTCCCTGGCTCCTCCCACTCCACATAGCAGTGCAGCAGCTCCGTACAAGAGGGGATTCCTGAAGGACGGATGCAAGAAGCAGGTTCAGAGAAGGAGGTCAAAATAAGCCTAGTTGATCTTGAATTGCGCACTGATCGTGTGCCAGGCACTGATCTTAGTGCTTTTTTTTTTTTTTTTTTTTTTTTTTTTTTTTTTTTTGAGACAGAGTCTTGTTCTGTCACCCTGGGTAGAAGAGAGTGCAGTGGCATCATCATAGCTCACCGCAACCTCAAACTCCTGGGCTTAAGCGATCCTCCTGCCTCAGCCTCCCATGTAGCTGGGACTATAGGCATGCACCACCATGCCTGGCTAATTTTTAAATTTTCTGTAGAGACAGGGTCTCACGCAATCCTTCTGCCTCAGCCTCAAAGTGCTGGGTTTACAGACGTGAGCCACCGTGCCCAGCCCTCTCAGTGCTTTTCATAAATTAACTCACATAATCCCAAAACCACGTGGGGGGTGGGTGGGTATTGACGGCTCCACTGCACAGATGGGGCAGGTGCTCAGAGCAGTGAAATGACTTGCCGGGGTCCCATAGTGGGGAGGTGGCTCCAGCTAGGAACCTGGAGGGACGCCCTGCTGTCATCTACATCACGGTGGAGCCTCTCAGGGATGAGGTAGGGGCCCTGGGGATTTTCACATCTACAGCTCCCAACTGGCTGTGCACCAAACAGAGGTTTGGTGTCAGGCCTGGAAAGGGGCTGGGGCCGAATTTCAAAAGCTGCCCAAAATGACTTAATCCTAACTCTCTCCCAGTACAGATGGGGAGACAGAGCCCCAGGGAAGAGCAGGGACTCACCCAGGTGACACAGCAAGTTTGTGACAAGAAGAGGCTGCCTGGTTCCTGGGGGCAGTGCTGACAGCCCGAGGGGCAACTAGCAAGGTAGGTAGTTCAGTTAACCACCTGCAATAAGGGCTCAGGCACCTGTGTCCGGAGGGCAGACCTCAGGGTAGGGTCTGCCAGGGCGGGCAAGGCTGAAGACCAGAGAGAGACCCGGCCAGGCATCTCGGGAGAGGAGGCAGCAAAGAGAACAGGGGCTCAGACCACACGGGCTGGTGGACCTCGCTGTCCTGGTTTGGTCTAATTCAATGGTATAAGAGGAACCGACTGGCTCTGGGGCCTGCACACTGAGAGCTGGTTAGCTTTCTGGTGGTTTACACAGGCCAGGAATTATCTATTACCCAAATCGTGCAGAGCAAGCAGGATTCTGGGGTTCATGTTGGAGGGACTTGCCCTGGGCCTCCCAACCAGCAAGTGGAAGGGCTGCAGTTGGAACCCAGGTATGGCCACTGGAGAGGCCACACTAGCAGCCCCTGCACACCCGGCCCCTGCCCTGGAGAAGCAGGCAGCAGGGGTTGGCGGGGGGAGTACAGAGGGAGACAAAAGAGTGTCACATAGGCTGCTCATATTGCCTTCGTTGGCTCATAGGTATTAAAAAATCAGCCCAGTCAGAGTTCAGCAAAAAAATAAGCAGGCAGAAAAAACCCCAAGTAGATGAGGCTCTGCTAATAACCAGTGGGTTTCAGCTTTGTTTATACAGTTTAGGCCATGTCCCCTGTGTGAGGGGTTGGGGCAGACCCCTGGGGGTCCCGAGGGGTTGGGTTTCACAGCCCCTGCCCACTGCTTCCAGGCCTCAGGGAGCAGGGGCAGCTCCTTGGAGCCCCCACACCTGGGGCCTGACTATGCCCTGGTTCTCGGCGGAAGACAAAAGAATCCCGGAGAATTGGACTGAGAGGGGCGGGAGAGGCCCCACTCCCAGTGAGCTGAGGCCCCACGAGGGGCAAGAACCGAAACAGCCACTGGGGAAGGTGGGATGCCCAGGCACGGCTCTTTCTAACAGCCTCAGCCCTCTGAGCGGGGCTGGTGCGCAGGCTGCAGACGGAGGCCCGGGAGAGGCTACTGTGGCAGGGGGCGCGCTGGGAAGAGACTGCTGGCGCCTCTCCAGCCATGCCAGCCCAGTGGGGGGCTTTGGTTTGACCAGCCTGGGGTGGGGGGAGTGTGGGAGGAAGAGCGTCCCCTTGGCCCAGTGGCCTCCTTGTGTCCAGAAAAGTCACCTCCCTCCTGTCACACACCCCCTCCTCTCCAGCACACACCCTGAGCACACGCACGTGTGCCCATGGCTGAGAACGGGCTCTGAGGGTGACGGGGTAGCAGATGGCAGCTCAGGGTCCAGGAAGAGGGGGTGGGAGGGGGCAGGAGTGCTGGCTTGAATGTTCCTGGATTCGGGCCACCAGGAAAGCCCACCCTTGGCCTCCAGCTATTCAGTCCTCAGCGTAACCTGGGCCTGATGGGGCCCTCCTGCTTCTCATCAGCCGCCAAGTCTCTGATGTTAACCTGGACCTACTGGTGAACGAAGGCCCCTCGTGGGTAACTACCCCACCAGGCCTGGAGGTCAACCAGCTCCCCTGGGCCACCCAGGAGGCAGTCACCCTGGGGCCCCCAATGCAGATGGGTGGATGAGATGATTCCTACCATCCCTCCCGACCCAAGAAGCTGCTGTGCTCTTAGGCAGCCAAGTCCTCCCAACTGGCCAGCTGACCTAAATCTCTCCTGCTGCTATTTCAGCAGCTGCTCTCTTGCTGTGTGTGTCCTTGCTGGAGGAGGAGGGACGCTGCTGACAGCCCCTTCCACTCGGCCTTTCCCTGTGCAGGAAACACGGGCTCAGGAAAGGGAATGAGAATGCTTATCTTCAGGGCCGGGCTCTGGGCGAAATACTGGACATCAGCCTGCGCACCTCCACCACACGAGCTTGGGGGCAGGTGGGCCTGACTCCGTTTCTCTCCATCACTGCACTGCTCCCAACCCAATCGTGAGCACAGGAGGGAGGCAAGAGGGAACGGAGCCCCAGGGCCGAGTTCTGGAAGTGGACCTAAAAAGTCCAGCTACCCTCCATCTACCGGCCCAGAATCTAGCCCAGCAAGCCAGCTACACTCCTCCAACCCTCACCAGGCAGGAAGGGACTCCTAGGGCACAGGTCCCCCAGACCCAGGCCAGGACTAGCTAGCTCCAGCCCTGAGCCCAGCTCTAGGCAGAAGGAGTCTGCTCGGAGTGCTGGTGGCAGTGCAGGTGGAGCAAGGACCAATGAGTGAAGAGGCAATGAAGTTCAGAGAGGCAGAGTCACTCGCCCAGGGCCACACAGCAAGTTAAGGGCAGAGACAAAACAATTATTATAATGCTATGGAGGAGATGGGTTCTACCAATATCTCGAGAAGAATGAAGGGACAGTTTTGTTCTCTTCTGGCTTTTCTGGTGGGGGTGAGAAGTCCTTGAGGCCAGAACACAGCTGTCCTTCCTCCTGGCTTTGCTTTGTGTGGCCTGGATATGGCTACTTTGTCTGTGTCACAGGGCCAGGACGAGGTGGCCCTGTGCTCAGAGAAGAGGGAGGTCCTTCGGGCTGCTCGCCCTGCTGGAAAGGGAGGCCGTGGGGACATGCAGGGAGTGATGGTGTGAGCTGGAAACAAGCCTCCTCTCTAGAGAGTGACTCGGCAATGACGAAAATGCACATGCCTCGCAATTCCTTTCCTAAGCGTTCGTCTTCAGGAAAGAACCAGACAAATACACAAAGGTGTAGCACAAGGACGTCTACCCCAGCACTGCGCAGAATAGGGAAAAAGTAGAAGCAACTAAACACACGTCTGTCAACAGAACACATCATTACATTATGGAAGCACCACGCAATGGAATACTACCTATCCCTCTAAACAATGATACGAATCTACTGTTACTGACAGGGAAAGCCATGTGTGAAAACAATTGTCATAACATGACCTCATTTTTGATTAAAAAAATACATGTGTTCACGCACACGAGCTCACATACAGAGAAAAACCTCTGGAAGAACATGATGCTTACATAGCGACACTACCGAGGGCAACTGTGGCTGCCTTCGTTTTGCTTTTCTTTATTACCTGTGTTTTTTATTACAAGTATGAAATTACTTTCATAAACTCAGAAAAAGTTCCTGCCATTGGAAAACTAACTAAATAAAATCCATTTAGGTGAGTTTTAGCTCCAGCACTCCCAATATCTGGGCAAGTCCCTCCCCCCCAACACCCACCCCTGACCCTTAATTTCCACACCAGGAAAATGGGGATGATGATGACTAACTCCTGCACCGCTGGCCTCCCAGGAGCATCCCTGTGCGACACAAACTGGAAAAGGTCACACTATGGTTATGACAAGCCGAGAGGGCTGGAAACTGACATAGTCTCCAGAATGGCTGGGATGAGGTGCCCTTGTGGCACCTCAAGGCCAGTGACCATTCCCGTGGACTCTTAGACTGGCAGTTCCCGGGGAGGCTCGGGGCCATCCGTCCTGCCGCAGGCCATGTTCCAAGGGGCAGGTGTGGGGAGGCAGCGAGGGTCATGGGAACAGCATAGACCTGAGAGCCCCACGGCCCTGGGCTTGCCGGGTGACTTTCCTAGTCGCCCGAGGGCATTCCGTGGGGCCTGACAGTGCGCCAGGCCCGCTCTCCCAGCCCCAGAGACACAGAGGTCAGCTGGGTGCAGCAGGTGAGGAGCGCAGTCGGGACGGGCAGTCTTCCCCTGAAGGCCCTCAGCCCCTCCCGTGTGCCACTGCGGCTGCGGGGCTATTCCAGGGGTCTGTGACATACGGCAGCTTGTGAGAGGAGCCAGGGCGAGCAGGGCTGATAATTAAAATCGGTGCTTGGGGGCCCCAGCTGATGCTTGAGGGCACCCCAGGGGCTGGGATGCCTGCTCAGGAGGGAGCTGGCATCCCCACTGGCAGGGGCTGGCAAAGAGGGATGCCTGGGGTGCCCAGGAAGGAAGGGAGGCTGCAGCGTACCCTTGAGCCATGAGTAACTGTCGCTGTGAATGCATTATCTTTTGTTTTCACCTGCTTTAGATTTCGCAGCCAGGACAGGCGTGGCCCAGTCCTGCCATAAAACCAGTTGGGCCGCCTGGGGCAAGTGACTTCAACTCTTGGAGCCTCGGCACTTTCCTCTGTGACATGCAGTCATGATACTTCCAGGCACTGCTGAAGGAGGCCTTGTATGAGGAAACCCCAGCAGCGAGCTTGATCAATTCTTATTAACATCAACACGAGTGTTGTAGATGACTTCCCAGCAAGCCAGGGGTGGGCAAGCGGGGCCCAGCCAGGGGCAATGGTGGGCCTGAAGTTCCAGTGTTGGTGCCCAGAGGCCTGTGTCCACCCCTCAGCCTGAGAACACCTTGTTCCCCGATCCAGCAGGGAACAGAGAGGGTGGGGGTTAGGGTGGGTGCGGCAGTGGATAGGAGCTGAGAGCGAATACTATTCTAACTGCAGTCCCGCCCAGGAATTTAGGACAGCCTAGTTCTGAGAATGGGTCTCTACTGACACCTGCAGCTGATTTCTGGCCACCAAGGCCTCGGTTTCACCTTTTGAAGCCTAGGGCCAGAAAAGCTCCCAAGTTTGCAGGGCAAGCACTGGAAGCCGGGGTGCAAGGAGGCAGCCAGGCCCTGTGTGACTGACTGCAGACAGTAAAGGAGGACGACACTGGGGCTGACCCTGCCTGAGGTCACCTGCGTCAGCGACATAGCATCAGGCCCTCAGTTTCCCTTTCTGTACAGTTAGAAGAATAATCACCATCTCACAGGCAAGAGCTGAGAGAAACCTCTGGAAATTGTGCAGGTCATATCCATGAGAGGCTGGAAAGGGGGAGCCTTATGTTGGGGCTCCGTGGAGTGTCCAGAGAAGAGGATCCCTCCCCACTCCCCATAGGCCAGAAACATAGCCCAGGGAGGCGCTGCTGGGCACTGTGGCCACTCCCCACCTCCTCCACACCCCCCAAGCACAGGGCCCTCTGACTCCACCAGGCTGGACAGAGCCCAGAGAGGAACAGCTTGAGGAAGAGTCTGGGCTCCCAACCAGACAGACCTGGGTCAAATCCCAGCTCCATCACTTAAGAGTCATGACACTGGCCATGTCATCTCTCCTCTCCGAGCCTCAGTTTCATCATCTTCAAAACGGGAAAAATAATAAAACGGCCCTCACAGGGTCGTGAGTGGCAAAGCTAAGCAATGGAAATTGCCCCGCAGTCCCAGGCACGGGGTGAGCAGCCGATGCCTGTTATTGGCAATCCCTCAAGGGAACTGTTTGGTTTGGAACCCTCGTGCCCAGCCTGAGGCTGGCAGAGCACACTGGGGAGAAGAGTCTGTGACTGATGGAAGAACAGGACGTGTTGTGGGAGCTCAGGGGCTGAAGGGCTGGAGGACAGAGGTCAGGAGAGGCATCTCTGGGGGAGGTGGCATCCCTGCCAGGCCTTCGGGGACTGGGTGATCTGGATGTGTGGGCACTTTCAGGACAGGTGTCACCAATGTCGCTTAGAGCTGGGGCCCCAGGGCCTGGCTCCACAGCCCCGAGGACACAGCCCCACACCCTCCCACAGGCCAAGGACTGGCTCCCTGAGGCCAGTATGGGCCTAAGGCTATGATTACTAACCCGGGGCCAGGAGAGCACCCACCTGGTCACATCCCTCAAGGGGGCACCTGCTCCATCAGCCCTCTGGGTTCTCGTTCTCCTCACTTTCTCCCTGGGGGTCTCTCTCTGGCTTCACCTGCTACCAACATCTCTCCAAGGAGGGAAAGCTGTCAATTCAGCGACCAGCAGACAACTGGTGAGTAGGAAGCCAACCAGCCCCGAGGCCAATGGCACCCCGAATCCCAAGCAGGCCTAAGAAACTCAAGAGGCTCACAGGGGAGGGATTCTGGCCCAGGAGGCCCATGGGAAGACCCAAGCGAAAGCCTTCAGCAAACACTCCCAAGGCTGCCAGGATCAGCACCAGGGCACAGACCCGGGCCTAGAAGGAAGGGAAGCATGGGGCCTGCGGGGCAGAGCCCTGGAGGCTGTAGGCCTTCCTCTCCTTCCCAGGCACAGCCAGGACAGGAGCCAGCCTTCAGGACAAGCACACAGCCCTAAGGAAGCCAGCCCCGCCCTGCTAGGCCTCCAGCCTGTTTGACTCATTTCTTCCTCCAGCTCCTTTCGGGCAGCTTCTGCCACGTCCAGGTCCATCTCAGGGCCGAGTGGCCATGAGGCCACCTCCACTGTGGCTGCGCAACTCACTGGCTGAGGCGAGCACCAGCTGCGGGAGCCTCGGACAACATCTGGCTAAGCAGACGGGGGCAGAGGAAGCAGGGGGTCCTGGGTGGCCTGCAGAGACCAGAGTCTGGTGCCTAGAGAGCTCCGTGAAACTCCTCCAAGAACAATCATAGCCATTGCCATTCACTGAACACCTACTGCCTACCAGGCACATTACCTCATTTAATCCTCAGGACTTCTCTGAGAAGGAGGGAGTATTATCACCCCCAAGGCCATTCAGCCAGGAGGTGACAGCTGGGATGCAAAACCAGGTATGTCTGATTCAGGGCCCCACTGAGTTATGATTTTGACATGGGTCCCTAAGTCCCTTATCTCAACTCCTGTATCTCAGCCTGGGGAGAGAAGGCGTCAGGGAAGGCTTCCTGGAGGAGGTGACACCTGCACTGAATCTCCTAAGATGATAAAAAGAATGTAGCCAGTGAGGGAACAGAAAGAGCACCCCAGGCAGATGGACTGGCACATGCAAAGACCTGGAGGTGAGAAGCAGCAGAAAGTAGAGAATGTGACAGATGCTAAGGTTTGGTGTCCCAGGCTCACAGGAAGACGCTGGAGGGGAGTGGCTAATAGGAGCCAGTCACAGAGTGCCAAGTGCAGAAGAGTCTAAGTTGACTTGATCCTCTGGGTACTTGGGAGCCCCAGGAGGGGCTCTGAATGGTGGAGATGCCTGGTCAGATGAGGACACTGAAGTTCCGAGAAGAGCAGCCCCGTCTGTCAGATGACTCCATCCACAAAAGGCGATGAAGCTGTGCCCGGTGTCAGGAGTGCACATCCAGCCGCACACCAAAGGCCAGGCGCAGGCTACGGCACCAGCTGGGAGCTGTGGCTGAGCTTTAATTATTTACAAGGCCACTTCCCAGCATAACCTCAGCACTCTTGCAGCCCGGCCTTGTCCAGCTAATGAACTCTCGGCTGTGGGTGACCTTGCTGCAGCCACTCTTTATTAAACTTGGGATGGAGGAGCGACAGGGGCCGGGATAACAGCGAGCTGAAAGAAGCCTGGACGAAGTAGAGGTACATGAGCGAACACTGGTCCACCCGTCTCCCCAGCCTTTCCACAAAGAGAGGCACGGAATTCTTCCCAGAGGGGGATGTGAGCAGGGAGGGGGAAGTGTGGGCAGAAGAGCCGTAAGATGTCATCTCAAGGTGGGGAAGAAGGCCTGGAGAGGACCTGCCCCAGGTCACCAGCTAGTACTGGAGACAGCATAGGTTCCATAGTTGGGTACCTGCATTTGCACCCCAGCAGTTTCACTTAAAAACCATACACCATTGGGCCAGTTACTTAACCTCTCTGTATCTTTGTAAAATGGGAATAATTCAGGTACATCCCAGGGTTGCCCCACTTTATAGAAGAACACAAGGCGATGCACGTAAAACGTCAGCACGATGCCTGGTCCATAGCAAGTGCTCAGTTAAGTGTTAATGGGTATTGTTCTTGTTATTCAGGGAGTAAAGGCCTGGCCAGAGACCAGAATCCTTGCCTCTGCCCCCAGACACTAGGGAGCAACAGGAAACTGAGGCCAAGGGGCCAGCTCGCCTACGTGACCCAGGTCCACAGACAGGAATCCCACCGAATTCCCCTGGCCAGGCCACCCCTGGGCTTCCTTGGGCCTGGCCCTTCAGCTTCCAGCTCCTTCCTCCACTTTGAAGGTCCTTTGAATAGGAACTAAAGCCCCATGAGCTCTTCCCTTCCCCATCCTGCAAGCTCTATCTGTGTCGCCCAAGGGCCAAGTCCCACCCACTGTGGATCAGGATCAGGACTTAGAAGGCCTTAGTTTGAGCTCCAGCTCAAACCCTGAGGAGCTCTGTGACTGTGGGGGAGTCACTTCACCTCTCTGAGCCTCAGCGTCCTCTCCAATATAGAGACCATACCACCTATTTAAAAATTTAAGCCCTGGGCCAGGTGCAGTGGCTCATGCCTGTAATCCTAGCACTCTGGGAGGCCGAGGTGGGCGGATCGTTTGAGCTCAGGAGTTTGAGACCAGCCTGAGCAAGAGCGAGACGCTGTCTCTACTAAAAATAGAAAGAAATTGGCCAAACAACTAAAAATAGAAAAAATTAGCCGGGCATGGTGGCACGTGCCTGTAGTCCCAGCCACCTGGGAGGCTGAGGCAGGAGGATCCCTTGAGCCCAGGAGTTTGAGGTTGCTGTGAGGTAGGCTGACGCCACAGCACTCTAGCCCAGGCAAGAGAGTGAGACTCTGTCTCAAAAATAAAAAATAAAATAAAAATGTTAAGCCCTGGTAAAATGGTAACTAATATCATTTAAAAATGTTAAGCCCTGGAAAGAGGGTAACTAATACCATTTCCTTAAATCTTTCCTTCCATCTTTCAAGGCCTAGTTCAGCCGTCTTCTCCTCCAGGAAGCCTTCCTTGGCCTCCTCAAAACAAAAGCTCCCTCCTTCCAGCCTTCATCAGCCTCTTGGTATACAGGGGTGGCATTCTGGCCCCTTTGGGAGCTTGGGCTCATTTTGCCTCATATGGACTTTACCTACAAACCCCAACCCCATTTTGCAGGCCCAGAGAGGTACAGAGGTGGGGCAGCCCAGGCCCTCTTGCAGGGTGGAGTACCAAAGGAGGTGGTCAGGTCTAAGGCAGGGAGGCTGCTCAGGGAGAAGCCAACAGCCTTGAGGGGAGAAGAATTCAAAGAAATGAAGTCTAGGCAGGTGGCCTAAAAAGATGGTAGGGGGAACCCCTCAGAGGAAGGAAGGGCTGAGGAAAGAACATTTTTAAGCATCTGGCCCCAACACAGCCACTCAAAGCCTCACCCCATTTCTCCCATTTCCCTTAATGGCTACTGGGAGTCCATTCCTAAAGACCGTATAGATGGATAGTGGAAACACCCCACCATTCCCTTCTCCTTGAAGCCCCGTGTGAAGACCATCTCTGGATATAACCAATGATGGAGGGACAGCTACCCCTGTTTGGCAGATGAGAAAACAAGCTCAGAAAAGTTAAGCCATGTGTGACTGATACCTGGCACTATCAACAAAGCCACCACTCTTTCCACTCCAAGCCCTCAACATCATTTGCTTTTGGTCAATAACTCTCTGCCTATCGCTCTACCCCATCCATCTCAGAACCAGTGCAGGAGCCCAGATTGGCCATCAGAGATCTCCTGGCCCCACCTGGCATCACCCAGCCACTTGGCTACTTCATACCTCCATCCTGCCCAAAGCCTCACATGGAGAGGAAATGAGACAGGCCCAACATGTAGCGTATGGCTTTCCAGCTCCTAGATCACACTGCTGGGTCCTTCCACGTCACACTCCCCACCGCAGCAGACAGTGCCCCCGAACCAGAAGGCAGGCAGAGATCCTGACCAAGTTCTGTCATTCTGAGTCGTGTGACCCTGGGCAAATCACTCAACTTCTCTGAGCCAGCACCCTTATTTACAAAGCAAGAAGAGCTTCTAGTCTTCACAGCCACCCTCAGAGAACTGTTATAAAGAGCCAGGAAGACAAGGTACAGCCAGTCTAGAAACGCAGTTTCCATTTCCCTTCCTCCTCCTCAGCACGCCCACTCTAAGGGGACCAAGAAAACAATTCCCGATGATGAAACTCACGATAGTATTTTACCCAGGCACAGCCATTTTCATAACTTCAGCAGCACCGGCTCACGATTAGGCTAAGAACTCTGGAATCAGACGCTTAAGTTCAAGCTCCTACTTAGCAGCTGAGTAGCGGTAGAGCAAGTAACTGCACAGTGCCTCAGTTTGTTGGTCTGCAAAATAGGACTGTTGTGAAGATTAAAGGAGTTTATATAAGACAGGCACTTACCACACTGCTTGGCACACGTGGTCGGCACAAGTTAGTCTCATTACTTCCAATTACATTTCTAGAACTGGTCCTCAAAATAGTGCCATGAGGTTGCCAGGGCAGGAATTATTGGCTCAAGTGGTCAGGTGAGGAAACCGAGACAGGAGTAACTAGGTGCCCAAGTCACAGAGCCAGCTTTGGGTTAAGTCTGAGAGTGAACGGGGGAGACTGACTGGCAAACAGTCAAAAAACTCAAGGATTCAACATAGAGGGTGCCTGTCCAAGTGTCCCTCTGCCTTCCTGCACACGGCGTGAGCTGTGAGCCCGTCCACCTAACACCTTGCTCCCTCAGACCTTGTCTGTGCGGGTTCTGGAGCGCGCCTCTGCGCCCAGCGTGCGGCACCCAGCGTGCGGCACGTGCTCAGTACTGATGAATGAACGACTGCCTGAGTCTGTGTCTCAGCAGACTGTTTTTCTGTTCCTGGAACTACATTCCTTCGGCGGTGGCAACTGCCTGCTAACTAACTTCCGGTCCCACAGACACCAAAAACCCTGAGAAGGAACTTAAAAATCAGTAGCGCACACCACGCTCAGCAAAGGCTGCCAGCCACCTGCACACGCCAGGGCTCCAGGTGCGGCTTCAGGGTCCTTGGGCCCCTTCCAGGAAACAAACCCTTACTCCTGGTTCCCTCCTTCCTGGTGTGCCCATGACTCATAGCCCGGCCGGGCTAGCAGGAGAGCGCAGTCTCTAACGAGGGTAGCTAAAAAAGGTCTTCACAGTGACTAGGCAGAAAAGCAGCGGAAGACCGCGCCCGGGCCCCGCCTGCACCTACTACCCGGAGGATGCGCGCGGGGGTGTGGCCAGGGCGGGGCCAGGGCACAGCCCCGGCTCCCAGGGTGCCCGAATACTACACATTCGCCCGCCCCGCTATTGGCCGCTCCGGCCACGGGCCTATGGGGTGGTCCTCGCCCAGCCAATCAGGGGCCCCGGGGAGCCTATTCATTCACGAAAACCGAGCAGGAAAAGGAGCGCACTGCGGCCGGGAGCTCCGTGGAACTTTGAAACACGCGCGCATCCCGCGGGGCCGAGCGGGAGTCCGAGAGGGCCGTACAGCTGGAAGGTGGACATTAAGCAGGGACTGCCGCGTCCCCGCCCGCAGTTCCGGCCCGACGGCCCCAGCGTGGCACACCCTCCTCCCGGCACATCGACCTGGACTCCGCCCCAGGCCCCTTAAGAACACGCCAGCTTCCCTGCTCCCTCCGGGTGGTTCGGAGCTACCCGGCCCTGAGGGAAGTGGCGCCCAGGCAGTTTCCCGGCTGCGGGCTCGCTGCAGCCACGTGCGCGCAGAGCATGGCGCCCCCCACTGTTCCCTCCGGCCGGCCACTCACGGCAGTCATCCTCGTCGCTGTTGTCTGAGCAGTCGTCGTCCTCGTCGCATCTCCACACAGAGGGGATGCAGCGCTCGTTCCGGCACCGGAACTGGTCCTCTCCGCATTCCTTGACCGGCTCTGCGCGGGGAGGAAGCGTGATATGGATTAGCGGACTCGAGCCCTACTTCCCCCTACCCCCTTACCACACCCCCGCAACCCTGACCCCTTGGGAAGGGTCTCCCCGGGCGAAGGAAAGGGGGATGCTGGAGACCCCGGGGGCTTCGGGCACACTCGATCCTGAGGGAGAGCAGGGTGGCAGGGGTTCCTCGGATGGCGGGCCTCTCGGTGGCACGCCGAGATCAGGCGCATACTTACAGTGGGTGTCACACGACTTGGGTATACCCTCCACTCAGACACACTGAACCACACACAAGACCCACAGTCAGAGGTCCAAGCAGACAGAGCCCACAGGGAGCCCCCACACACGCGCGACACACGCCGTGAGCACATCCCACTCGCAGGCAGCCCCTCTCTCCGCTGCGCGCAAGGGTCTCCGAAACGCATTGTCAGGCAGAGAAGCCGCTCGGCTCATTGCCGCGGCAGAGCGCGCGTGTCAAACAAACCCCAACCGCGAGGATCACACAGCTCCTCCGAAACCATGGACCACGGCCCCCGCCCCCCGCAAAGTTCCCGGCAGGCCAGACCTCCTGCATCCATCCCCCAAGAGCGGGTGCCCAGGGGCCAGAGCCCTCAACGCTGGGAGCCGTGGGGCGAAGGGCCAAGGACCAATTCAGGGACAGCTGGGTGCCGAGAAGCCTGTTCGCCCGAGCGCCCCCGCCAGCCCCGGGTTCCGGGGACCCCCCGCAACTCGCTCTCCCCCACCCACCCCACCCCGCCGGCCTCCCGGCCGCGCTTTGTTGGCGGCTCCGGCGGCGCGGAGCCGGGCCAGGGACCAGCAGCACGCACCTTGGCCGCCGTGCAGCGGCTCTGCAGCCGCCGCGAGATGCTGGAGCCGCAGCAGCAGCAGCAGCATCGCCAGCGGCCGGAGCGCGCCCCGCTCGGGGCGGCCCATGGCGGGCCCGGGGCTCCGGCCGCCGCGCCCCGCGCACCCCTCGCCGCTGCCGCCGCCGCGCCTCAGCCCTCCGAGTCCTTGCCGCGGCGTCGGGGCTGCCACTGCCCCCGCCGCCGCCGCCGCCGCTGCCGCCCGCCCCGGCTCCTCGGCTGCATTTCAAGCAGGTTCGGTGACGCTCGGCGGCGGGGCGGGCTCAGGCTGGGCGCGCGGCCCCGGCCCTGGGCGGCCGCCGCCGGCGCGCGCGCTCCCTCCCGCTGCCGCCTCCGCCCCACGCTCCTCTCCCTCCTCCCTCCTGTCCTTGGTCCGCTGCTCCCTTAGCGGGCACTCTACGACACTGCTCTGGGCCCGCCCGAGTGCTGGGCGCTGCAGACGCAGGCATGAGCCAGGCGAGCGCCTGCCCCCACAGGTGGCAGGTCCAGGGGAAGCAGCAGAGGCTTCCTGGAGGAGGTGTCAGGCCGATCAGAGACTGAGGGATGCCTAAGACTGAGCCTGGGCGGGAAGGGAAATGATGCTCCCGGGCTCACAGGCCTGTGCAGTGTGCGCGTGGGGTGGGGAAGGGGAGGATAGGGGTTGGGGTACCAAGATGTG
>RJWJ010006979.1:0-59656 GCA_004363605.1 Indri indri | reverse complement strand
CTCAAGCGATCCTACTGTCTCAGCCTCCCGAGTAGCTGGGACTACAGGCATGCGCCACCATGCCCGGCTAATTTTTTCTATATATTTTTAGCTGTCCAATTAATTTCTTTCTATTTTTGGTAGAGACGGGGTCTCGCTCTTGCTCAGGCTGGTCTCGAACTCCTGAGCTCAGAACTATCCGCCCGCCTCGGCCTCCCAGAGTGCTAGGATTACAGGCGTGAGCCACCGCGCCCGGCCTCTACAAGTTTTAATATACAGTGTTACAGTCTAGATACTTTGTTTTATTCCACTCATGTATTTCTACATAGTTTATAATTTTAATTTTGATTTTTTTCTCTAATTCTATACAAGGTTAGAGATATTTAATACATTTAATGCTGAGGCTATTTTGCTAAAATCCTTCCAGTGTTCTCGAATATCATATACTAATTCAGATTTGATTATACTGATTTTTGTGTCAGTTTTTCATAAGATCTCTAGATCTCTAGGTTGATATGTGAAATACTACAAAATTAGGAAACATTTTATTTTTGCAAATGTAATTACTATGCATTGTTTCTTTATAAAACCTTTATTATGTATAAAAACATTTATTCGACTTCAAAGTACAGTTTTTGTTAGGTTTAGTTATCAGATCATATCTCAAAAAGGAAAATAGTTTCTAAAGTTAAATTAATAATTGATTCCAGTGGGTAACGGATTCTGTGATATAGCATTGACAGTTTGGGTGAATGTTTAAGATCTTAGGAGAACTTATCTTTACTGGGTTAATAATTCCCTCTTCTACTCTCTTTCTGGCTCAAACAGACATTTTATTACCTGCAATAAGCCAAAGTGGATTCACATTTGAACGAAAAACACTGTTTTTCAAGAGCCATAAAAGAAATGGATTTGTATTCTCCCATGATAAATTTAGTGATAAAAGAATTTCCTTATATTCTTTACAGGGAGAATGAATATGCCAAGTACAGAAAATGGGATATGAGTTTTATGTTTTTTATTTCTTTTTAACATCCCATTCTAAAATCGCCTCTTCTCTGGGAAATTAGTTGAACAACACTGAATTCTCCAGGGAGAGTCAGAACTTCTGATTTCTATGGTAACAGAGAAGTCTCCCCTCACCAGACTTTTAAATCATGGATCAGTTACATGCAAGAGAGTAATAGCCATTTTCATTCTCTGTGAGAAGACTTGGATTCTTATTGAGGTAGGTGTGTGGTCATGATTTCATTTTTTATTTCCTGGAAGGAATAATATTTGTAAGATTTTTATTTAAAAAAAATGGAAAGAGCTTCTTTTTGAACTGAAAAGCTGAGTTATCCTTATACAATTTTTTCAAGGCAACACTAGATTTTAATTTTCTTTTTGACTGCTATAGTTTACTTTATTTTGCACGTAAGGAAAACCAATTGACTAAGCAGTTACAGAACTGTTAGTATTCATTGATCAAGAAGGAAATGAGGTCAGAAGGCAAAGTTTTCATTTCTTCCCAAATACATATTGCATGTATCACAGAATCTCATAACAACACATGCAACATGGGCTGGTTTTCAACATACAGAGAGCTCAAACAAGAAAGATGAGTACTAAAGATCTACAGGGGTCAGACTGGGAGCAGTGCTCCAGGAGGTTTGAATCTACCCAAGCAGCTCTTTCCTCCCATGTTCCAGGCTCATCACTTCCTGCCATTCCAAGGTGGCTAATCCAAACACAGAAATCCAGGCAGCTACAAATATACATATCCAGTTGTGTTTCATGAGGCACCTCCACAAGCCAAGCCCCAGCTCAAATTCTGTACAGGAAGTTCCCATTGCTGTCAAAAAACTCCTGCCCCCTCTGCACTACTTTGTTGCTGAAGTTCTGCTTACCTGGTTCCTCTGCCTTCAACTTCTCCAGCTTCTCATCGCTTGGCAATCCATCACTGTCAGTTCTTCTGGCGCCCTCACAATCACTGGTAGAGTACTTGTGCAGCTCTCTCTGATGACCTACGGTTGCAGTGAAAAGCTCTCTTTCTCCAGGTTCTGGATTCCTTTACTCCTTCCCTTCTGTCTCCTTGGTGTATTTGTACTGTGAACATTAGACTCTACCACTTTCAAAGCCGTGCTCTGACTCTGGCCTTTCGATGAAACTTCATGCCCTGGCATCAGCAAAGAGCCTGATACAAAGTGACCTCCAGAAAGTGGCTTCCAGGCACCTCCAGATCCCTGGATCTGCTGCAGCGAGTGGGCAAGTCCAGCTTTCTTAAGGACTTTTTGATCTTGCTTCAGTTTCTGCTCCAATGTGGGTACAAACTTGCTTTTTAAAACTCTTCGGATCACATCGGTGCTGACATCAAGGCCTTCAGCCAACCTGGGAACTGACCAGGACTCTACAAATTCCTTGTGTAAATAACGGATCTGCTCTGTGATTTCCCACGTCAGGGTTCTGGACGGGGCACCTGGAGCCTCTATTTGCCTATGAATTTTCTGGAATCGGATTGCTTTTTTTCTGTCGTTTCGGGGTGCTGGGGAGAGAAGCAATGGCAGAAGCCATGTGTAGAAGCAAGATGGGTGTCTAAAGAGCCTCAGGTTAAATTACAGAGCCCAGCCCTCTTCTCTTTGTTTGAAAGGGCAACTGGGCCATGTCTGCAGGCTTAGAGCTGCTCTGTACACCACCCCAGAAATCTAACAGCTAGAACAATTAACTGCCTGTAAACGTGCCGAATTGCCTAACCTGGTGATGAAATACGTTACTGGTGAAGGGACTCGTGGTAACAAGGGAGTTGAACATCTGCCCCTGTGCCCCTGACAATGGGTAAGAAGAAACAAGGGCCGGGGGCGCATGCAGTGGCAGGACGCCCGGCGCCAAGAGGGCGCGGCCTGGAGCGCTGGGGCGCAAGGCCCTGCTTCAGACTGAGGGGCCCGGGAGGAACCAGTACCTCTCCACCTCTTGCAGCTCCCACTCCTCAGCCTCGTCGGAACCCAGGTTGGCTCGAGGCGACAGGGCCCCCGCCAGCCACCCCCAGGTTGTGAACCCACAGCGCTTGACTGCAGCATGGCCATGCCCACTCAGCAAGAGACTTAGGGTAACCGCCATGTCCATGCAAAACCTAGATTTTTAATTATTGTAAGTTAGTCACCATTAACACAAGCCTGGGATGGAAATAGGGTGGAATTTATCCTGTGAGGCTTAGTTTTCTCCTCCTGCTCTTTTGGATCTGTCTGTCTGCAGTGTGTATGTTCTACTGTGGATTCCTTGTGCTAAGCACACGGCCGGGGGCCTGTCCTGCCTTCTAGAGGCGCATCTGGAATCCAGTCTCTCTTTCCCTACTCCCGGTGTCCAATTTATGTGAGGTCGTGATTCCCTTCGTACCTAGTCAGATAAGCAACTGCTTTGCAGAAAACGTTTCTGAGGTGGCAAAGGGAGTGTCTTTCTGAGTTCTAGACTTGAGGAGAAACATTAGAAATCCCGGTTGTGATTTCGGTAGAGCCATACTTGTAAGGTTAGCTTTAGCATGTATAAAGCTAATATTGTGATCATCTGTCTGACTCCTATATCTATTTACAAATCACTTCCACACTCTGAAGGGGAAATGGCTGTGGTTTGTTTCTGTTATTGCCACTTTAATACACTAAACAGGGAACAATGTGAAATCACATATTTTTGTACATTCCTGGGACATCCACAATTAAGGATTTCTCATTGGCTGTTCTATCTACTTAGTACCTAGTTTTCCCCTCTCCTTCCCCCATTCTCTGCTTCTTACTCCCTCCTTTTGGGATTGTTGCATTTCTGGAACTCGAAATACTTTCTATTCTAGGCAGTAATACTTCATCTCTTCCCCGCTCCTACTCCCAAATTTGCACATTCAAACCCATCAAGAGGAGGTGATTATGTATAAAGAGCTAAATAGTCTTAAACAAACAAAAGGAAATCTACCTTCTGACAGGGATGGACTGTTGGAGATGATTTCATTTTCTCTCACTGTTAGAGGACTGTGCTTTATTCAATTAGTGTTTTTATAGTGTTAGATGAATGGTATAAAAACCTCAATTTTCAAGGATTTTCATCTAATAACTGGGCAATTGGGCACCCTTTTTAGAGATTTGTTAGCCAGGACTGTCTTCCAGGTTTAATTTATCTTACATATCACCAAGTTATCTCATGCATAATACCACCTTTCCTTTCTCAAATTCTTCAAGAATTTATCATTACCTTTAGGCTGGCACAATCCTTTACTTGCTATTCAGAATTCATCACAATCTGGTTTCAAATTATAATTTCTAGCTTTATCTCCCAATACTACCTATAATAAATCTCTAATTAAAGCTTCATATTTTGTGAAAAATTAATTCTATTTTCCACTATTATGCCCTTGATCATACTCATTTTCCTAATTCTGCTTATTTTTCAATATCCAGCTTAAATTCTACTTCCCTGTGAAGACTTCCCTGAGTAATCCAGCCTATCATTTCCCTTCCCTGAACTCTTGTACCCTTTGTACCATAACGGGAAATCTTCCAGATCAAGGATTTAGGAGTTGAGGTTTTGAATATCCACACAATAGAATTTTAGTACTAGAAAGTACCTTAGAGACCATCTAGCTTGAACACCAATGTTATAGATGAGAAGGCTGATGTCTGAGGAAAGTAACTGACTTAATGGCAAAACTTAAACTGGAGACGTTTGACTTGTAGCCTGTGTGGCCTCTTCTCTTGGCTTCCTCCTTGTCCACGCTGCTCCAGCCCTCTCTACTCTCCCTGGCTGCTGCTGCTGCTGCTACTTGTTATACCACCTGTACCTTGAGCTCAAGGCACCCATTTCTTTTAAGAAGCTGTAAGCTTAGTGGATGCTACAGTAATATTGTAACATATGACTCTTAAATTATAATTTCTCTATAAAATTTCTCTTCATATAATCAGAGGAATTGAAAAAACCGTAAGAAGAAGAAATATTCTTTAAACAAAGTTGCTTTAAACAGTTTCTCTAAAGAATTTTATGCCAGGACGAAGTACTTACAGATTCATCTATTCACAGTGATCTCTACAATCCATTCTTTGTATATATGAGGGATCCTTCAAGGACCAGAGAGAATTAATATTTACTGAGCCTATCTGAGTATTTCAGATACTCTGATAGTTATTTTACATTAACTCATTTAGTGTTCATAATCACTCTTTGAGATAGGTGGTATCACCCCCTTCTATAAAATGGTGAAACAGAGACTCAGAGATGTGAAGTAAATTGTCCAAGTTTATATAACCAGGAAAGGGGGAGGAGATGAGATTGGAACCTATGTTTATCTGTCTCTACACCATGCTGTGAGTAGTTATATTTTTCCTGGTAGTTTGTACCTTGGGGTGTGATGCTTTGTGCAAATCACCTCATATTCCTTTTACTGTTCCTGTATGCTCCTTCTCCCTGTATAAACATGTCTTTTCTTCCAATGGCCCATACTACAACTCTTCTTTGAGAATGACCCTCTGGCTACTAGGGCTACTTTACACATTTATGCAGAGAGCCAGAAGATAGCGTATATCCTGCAAGGCAGTCCTTAGCTAATGATTGACAGTGCAGGGATGTGAAATCTTAGTGCCTTTACGTTAGGTTGGGATAAGTTCCGAGTGTAATTTGTACACTAGAGATGCCTAGGGATCAGGCTGATGCTACCTCCATGGGACATTGCCTGTAATCACACCTCTGCTTGGCTTCTCTTGTCCAGCTTTCCCTCCTGCCATACCGTTTTTCCTTGAGAGCTTCCTTAGTGAGTTGCTTATACACAAATCCTTGTCTCAGGGCCTGCTTTTGGCAAACCCAGCCTAAGATAGGGTTTCATGTCTTAACTTATCAAATAACATTTATTAAGCAATTGTTGTGTGCCAAGCTCTATGTAATATTGTTTACATGTATTAACTCATTGAATCCTCACAACTGCCCCAGGAGTAGACACCACTTCTCATTTTACAGATCTGAAAACTAAACCTTAATAGCTTGCTCAAAGTCACGCAAGTGTTAGAACCAAACTGAAACCCTGGTCTGTCTCCAAGTCATAGTTATAACCTTTATGCTGCATTCCTTGAGGATATTATTTTCCCTAGAAAGGAGGCCAACCTATGATCAGTGAAGCCTTCTATCTGAGGCAGAATATTGAAATCAAATGATTAGAATTCCAATACAATAACCAAATTCTCGCATATTTTACAATTTCCTTTTCCTAATTCAGAAGATCTAGATTACTGTAACTGGGGAGAAGTAGAAATCTTGTCTGGAAAATACAAATATAATAGGTCATGTAGTCTGTAGACTAATTCCTTGAATATTTATGGAGTATTTACTTTGAAATAATGCTGAGAAAATAAGTTGCTTACCCTTGAGCAATCCACAATTTAGTAAAGGAGACTTCCCTATGAAGATTTATGATATAATATGATGCCATAATGCCATAATAAAAGTATACAATAACAAGGAGGAAGGAACAAGGAATCCTACTGCTGGGGATTCCTTGGGTGAGTGAGGGCTAGTGATGGGTGTTAAAGAATGGATTTAAGCTGGGTCTTAAAGAATAGATAGGATTTTAATATTTTATTCTATTATTTTAATTTTATTTTATTATTTCATTCTATTTTATTCTACCTTATTTTATATTTTATAAAGGAAGAACATGTACCAGAATTGTGATTGAAATAGAGGTCAAAAATCACAGAGATAGAAAATGGCCTATATCTATACTTACTAAAATTCTAACACAATGTCTTAGATCCCAATGTACTTGCTCTGATTGGCGCAATAGCAGCTCTTTCTCTGATCGACTGATAGAGTGGGCTGAGTCACTGTTGTTTTTAAAATAACTCAGAATTATTTTACAATTAGAATGTTTGCTTCCAAGCAGCAATTGCGTATATTCATCATAGCTACTTATAGCTATATTAAATGTATGACTCTGAAACTGCAGTTTCTTTCAAATGTCTCTAATATGGAGATGAGAACTTGGAGATATTAATGGCAACACTGAGTAAAGGAGAGTGATTTCCAATCTGTGGATGAAAAGCCTCAGGGAGACCCAAGCTTGTTTAGATGGGTATTCAAATCAGTATGCATATGTGCATACCTTTTTAAAGCTACAGAACTCTTGTCTTGTAGGACAGCAATAAAACAAAGTAATTGAGAGTACAAGTGCTTGAATTTGTGCTGAGTTCAAGCCCCATCATCACTTACTAAGTGGGTAGACTTGGTTAAGCTACTTAACCTCTCTGTGCTTCAGTTTCCTTAATAGTAGAGTGGGAGTAATAATAAAACCTACCTCAAAGAGTAGTTATAAAACTTAAATGAGTTAAATCTATATACATATTGGGTGCTTAGAACACTGCCTGACACATGGTAAGTGCTCCACAAATATCAGCTGTTATTGTTATATATACATTGAGGAAGTGGATCCCTGACATTCTTTGGACATTAAGAAAATTTATTGGATTATTTATGGAAAAGCTGGTGATCAACTTCTGGTTTCCTGTTGCACATGTAAGGAGCTTAGAAGGTGCCATTCCATCCTAGCAACAAATAAAATGCTGAACAAACTGAAAAAATAACAACTCTTCTTGGATCTGTAAAAGAGATGAGGACAAAGGGCAAACTGCTGTCCCCAAGATTAAAAATTACAGTGGAAGAGGACAAGATGGTGGACCAAAGATATCACCAGCCAGAGCATCTATGTAAGAAGGAGAAATTTTAGATGAAAGAGAAAAAACAGACAAACATAGATCAGATGAGAGTCTGAAGGAAGTATACCAGATCCTACAGGAGACTCCACGGGAAGAGGTTGTGGAGCAGAACTGGAAGGAGAAAGGCATCGGTGGAGACTAAGTCCAGAGAGGCTCGGAGACCAGTGAGAAGGGAAGGTGGATTGGCTAACATCCCCCTTCCTCGCATCTCAGGCTGTTGGTGGGCTCCTGAGCTGCTGGAGAGATCTACTGCCAAAGCAAATCCAGAGACTGCTGTCACCAGTGAGCAGACAGCTTCTTGCGGACAGGGCACCAGGCTCTCACCGCACCTCCCCCAGGGGGCGCCTACTGCCCCACAGACCTGAGACAGATGACAGGTGCCATATTGTTTCTCTACCCACCGGGTGCCTCTGCCCTCCTCAGGGAACCTCAACCCTTCAGGTTCCGTCTTGCTCATCCTCACACAGACATTTCCCAACTCTGGCCCAGACTGCAGAAGCCACAGGGGACCAGTGGGTCCTGGGTGATCTGTATGACTCCAGAGCCCCATCATTCTGGGCAGACTGCCTCCTGGAGAGAGTGGTTGGAGATGAACAGAGGATGGACTTTCCTCTACCTAGACTCCAGTTCATCCCTTTCCCTTCCCCACTCATGGCTGCTGAGAGAGACAATTGAGCCACCGCATGGAGGCTTCCACAGAGAATGGGGCTCAGACCTTTCCTTTTGGAGTCCTGCAGCAGACTGAGGGGTGCTCAGACTGTAAGCTTCCTGCCTGCTGGCCCTCCTTGGTCCTGCTTGCCTGGTGACTCCAGCAGAGTGGGACACACCCCAAAGTGGAGAGACACTGAATCAGCTTGGGCAACCCGTGAGAGAGACTTGGGACCAGTATCCTTCTCCCTGGCATGGTCAGGGTTTGATCTCCAGGACCCGGGGCATGGACCTGCAGGCCAAGTCCTGTATACCCAGGTTTCAGTCGTGTCACCTGGGGGCACAAAGGAGATATTTGTGAATTAATCTCTCGAAGTGTGGGTGTCTGCGGGGGCAAATCAAGTGTGAGAATGCAGAGTGAGTCCTGGCTGCAGCGTGCTCATGGGGCACCCCTCATCCCATGGGAGGTCCGAGCTTCCAGCTCAGACCATCGTCTTGGGCAGGGAACTTCCAGCCTCCATCACAGTTGTGGGGGAGCTTGGCTGGCTTGAGGTCCTGCCTGCCAGCAGAGGCCTGGAAGAAACCATGGACTAGGGGAGGGTGGAAAGGAGGGAAGCCTGTTCAAGACTGTCTGATTGAGGACCCCAGGCAGCCCTGCCTCCACACACAGACTTTTTGGTTGAGTGGGGCCACTTCAGCCCTTCCCTGGCAGCTTTGCCCAGAGGCCGAAAACAGACTTTTTACCCCTGTCTAAAGCATTTGTGGAGCTTGAGGGCTGGCCTACCCAACCCAGCCACATCCAGCCTCACTCCCTGACCTTCCCCTGCTGAGGTGGAGAATAAAGACACAGCTGGAATTTCCAGGGCCCCACACACCATTTGGGGCATTAGAGTTCTTCTCCTGCGGAGCCAGAACTGGTCACTGGGCCCAAAAACAACATTGCAGCTTGTTCCTCCCAGAAAGCACCACCTACTGACAGGAAGGTCAATTTGCACTCCCTTTTACTGCATTTACTGACACATCATACAGGGTGTGCCTGATTCTCACCCACAAGCACCACTTACTAGATCAGATATTAAACTGGGCATGTCATTATGTAAACAAAAGAAAATCCAAAAATAAGAAGCAACACCTGCTCCAGATGAGAAGGAATCAGTGAAGGAATTCTGGAAATATGAAGAATCGAAGTGAAAGGACACCCCCAAAAGGGAGTACTAGCTCTCTGGCAATGGATACTAACCAAAATCAGAATACTGAAATGACAGATAAAGAATTTTGAATGTGGATTGTAAGGAAGCTCAATGAAATGCAAGACAAAATGGAAATGCAACACAAAGAAACCACAAAACCACAAAAATAATGCAGGAAATAAATAAAAAATTCACTAAATAAATTGAAATATTAAAGAAAAAATCAAACGGAACTTCTGGAAATGAAAAATTCATTCAAGGAAATACAAAACACAGTGGAAAGCCTTAAGAATAGGTTAGATCAAGCAGAAGAAAGAATCTCAGAGCTTGAAGACAGTACCTTTCAATTCAACAAATCAGTTGCAGAGATAGAGCACAGAAATAAGAGAGATAGTGAAGACTCCAAGAAATACGGGATTATGTGAAGAGGCCTAACATAAGAATCATAGGCATCCATGAGGGTGAAGTAGAAAATACACAAGGGTTGGACAATCTATTTGAGGCAATAATTAAAGAAAATTTTCCTGGCCTTCCTAAAAATCTAGATATCCAGGTACAAGAAGCTCAAAGGACTCCTGAGAGATTCATTGCAAAGAGAAAAACACTATAACACATATCATCAGACTGGCCAAAATAATCGTGAAAGAGGGCCTCCTATGAGCCCTGAGGTGAAAGCAACAGGTAACTTACAAAGGAAAACCCATCAGACTAACTGCAGACTTCTCAACTGAGACCTTATAAGCTAGAAGGGACTGTGACCCCATTCTCAGTCTTCTCAAACATAATGGCCAGCCTAGAATTTTGTATCCTGCCAAACTAAGTTCCATATATGAGGGGGAAATAAAGTCTTTCTCAGACAAGCAAACACTGAGGGAATTTGTCAAAACAAGACCTGCCCTATAGGAAGTACTCAGAACTGTGTTACACACAGATCAGCACAATAGGCACTCGCCAGTGTAAAATCGTCCAAAGGCTAAGGTCAAAGGCCAGATACCACAATAGCTCAAGAGAGGAAACAAAGAAACAAAGTTCAACTCAACAGGATGAACAGAAATCCTCTCCACTTATCAATTCTTTCAATAAATGTGAATGGCTTGAACTGCCCACTGAAGGGACATAGGCTGGCCGAATGGGTAAATATATACAAGCCAAGTATCTGCTGTCTTCAGGAAACACATATAACACATAAGAACTCATTCAGACTCAAGGTAAAGGAATGGAAAACAATATTCCATGCAAAAGGAAACCAAAAGAAAGCTGGTGTAGCAGTTCTGATTTCAGATAACTTAGTCTTCAAATCAACAAAAGTAATGAAAGACAAAGATGACCATTATATAATGGTAAAGGGAACAATTCAGCAAGAAGACATAACAATTCTAAATATTTATGCAGCCAACACAGGTGCACCCAGATTCATAAAGCAAATCCTACTTGATCTAAACAAAATGATAAACAACAGGACTGTAATACTGGAGACTTCAGCACCCCACTAACAGAACAGGTCACATCTCCCAAACAGAAAATAAACAAAGAAATAATAGACTTAAACAGAACTCTAGAACAAATGGGCCTGACAGACACTTATAGAACTTTCTACCCCAAAACCACTGAATGTACATGCTTCTCATCGGCTCATGGGACATTCTCTAAGATTGACCACATCCTAGGCCATAAAAAATGTCTAAAAAATTTTTAAAAATAGAAATTATACCAGGCATCTTTTCAGACCACAGGGGAATAATATTAAAAATCAACTCCAACAGAAACACTCATCTCTACACAAAGTCATGGAAACTAAACAACCTACTGCTGAATGATTATTGGGTCAAAGAGGAAATTAAGATGGAAATCAAAAGATTCTTTGAACTAAATGATAAAGTAAGCACAATTTATCAAAATATGTGGGGCACAACTAAAGCAGTCCCAAGAGGAAAATTTATAGCCTTAAATGCCTATGTTCAAAAGATAGAAAGATCACAAATCAACAATCTAATGAAAAAACAAACAAACAAACAAAAAAAAAAAACAATCTAATGAATCAACTCAAAGAACTGGAAAAAGAAGAGTAAGCTAATCCAAAACCCAGCAGAAGCAAAGAAATAAGCAATGTCAGAGCAGAACTATATGAAATTGATAATAAAAGAACTATATGAAAGCTTAATAAAACAAAAAGTTGGTTCTTTGAAAAGGTAAACAAAATTGACACACCTCCTGTTAGATTAACCAGAAGTAGAAAAGAAAGGACTCTAATAACCTCAATAAGGAATGAAAAAGGAGAAATTACAACTGATACCATGGAAATACAAAATATAATCTGAATACTATAGAAATCTGTATGCACATAAACTTGAAAATATGGAGGAAATGGACAAATTCTTAGAAACACACAGCCTCCCTAGGCTCCGTCAGGAAGAAATAGAATTCCTGAACAGACCAATATCAAGTACTGAAATTGAAGCAGCAATAAAAAAAACCTTCCTTAAAAAAAAAAAAAAAAAAAAAGGTTCTGGACCAGGTGGTTTCACACCCAAATTCTACTAGACCTACAAAGAAGAACTTGTGCTATTCTGCAGAAATTATCCCACAACATTGAGAAGGAAGGAATACTCCCAATATGTTTTATGAAGCCAACATCACCCTGATACCAAAACCAGGAAAGGAAACAACAAAAAAAGAAAACTACAGGCCAATATCCCTTATGAATATAATGCGAAAATTCTCAGTAAAATCCTAGCAAATAGAATTCAGCTGCTCTTCAAAAAAATCATCCACTCGACCAAGTGGGCTTTATCCCAGAGATGCAGGGATGGTTCAACATATGCAAATCTATAAATGTAATTCACCACATAAATAGAAGTAAAAACAAAGACCATATGATCCTCTTAATAGACGCAGAAAAAGCATTTGACAAAATTTAGCACTCTTTTATGATAAGAACACTTAACAAAATAGGTGTAGATGGGACTTACCTCAAAATGATAAAAGCCATATGCGACAAACCCACAGCCAACATCATACTGAACAAGGAAAATTGAAAGCATCTCTGCTTAGAACTGGAACCAGACAAAGGTTGCCCTTTATCATCACTTCTATTCAACACAGTGCTGGAAGTCCTAGCCAGAGCAATCAGACAAGAGAAGGAAATCAAGGGCATCCAAATGGGGGCAGAAGAGGTCAAACTATTGCTCTTTGCTGGCAATATGATCTTATATCCAGAAAACCCCAAAGATTCTGCCAAGAGACTACTGGAATTGATAAATAAGTTCAGCAAAGTCTCAGGTTACAAAATCAATGTACGCAAACCAGTGGCATTTATATATGCCAACAACAGTTAAACTTAGAACCAAATCAAAGACTCAATACCTTTCACAACAGCAACAAAGAAAATAAAATACCTAGGAATATATTTAACTAAGGAGGCAACAGACCTCTACATTGAATAAGATTAAGTCAAAGAAGCCAATCTGAAAAGTCTACATAGTGTATTATTTGAACTATATGAGATTCTGGAAAAGGCAAAACTGTGAAGACAATAAAAAGATCAGTTGTTGCCAGGGGTTGGGCAGTGGGGAGGGATGAAAAGTCAGAGCACAGAGGATTTTTAGGGCCATGAAAATACTCCGTATGATACTATAATGATAGGCATGTCATTATACATAATATTACATTTGTCAAACCCATGCAATGTACAACACCAGAGTGAACCCTAATGCAAACTATGAAATTTGGGTGATCATGATTTGTTGGTGTAGGTTTATCAGTTGTAACAAATGTACCACTGTGGTGGGGATATTAAAAATGGGGGAAGCTATACGTGTGTGACAACAGGGAAATCTCTGTACTTTCTTCTCAATTTTGCTGTGAACCTAAAACTGCTCTAAAAAATAAAGACTTTTTTAAAAAAAAAAAAAAAAAACAGGGGATTGCTAGTCTACAATAGGTTCTTGCTTCTTCAAAGAAGTTTATCTCAGTTTGGATTACATAGGTCCTTTACTCCTCCTCCCACTCCCTGTCCTGCCAGCTTTTTTGTCCATACTTCACACATTAGTACCCCTAGCCTACATACAAGGGTTGCCTGGAAAGTATCCAGCCATTGTTAATATAATGAGAATGGTTACATGGCTGGATACTTGCCGGACAGCCCTTGTATATTCATTAGGAGTGTTTTCAGTTATAAAATCTGGTTAATAGTGGGTGAACCAAATGTGGATTTATTTTCCTTACAAGGCAGTCAAGGGCTGGTACAGTGGCTTAATAATGGCATCAAGGACAGGTTCTTTCTGTATTTGTTCACCAACTTTAGATTGGTGGCTTTTTATTCATGATCACAAGATGGCTGCTGCAGCTACAGAAGAATGTGGTAGCCCCAATGATGTTTGCTCTTTCATCAGAAAAGTAAAAGTTTTACTAAAATCTCCAGAATATTTCAATTGCCATCTAATTTGCCAGATATTTTAATTGTGTACATTATGCTATTAAAACTGTGGTCTATGGACTGGCAGTATTGGTGTTACCTGGGAGCTTCTTAGAAATACAGAATCTTAGCCACTATCCAAGATCTACTGAATAAGAATCTGCCTTTGAACAAGATTCCCAGATGATTCATATACACATTAAATTATGGGAAGCACTATTGTGCACCATATTGACCATGGTTGGCACACTTAGCCTTTGTTAGTTTGACTTGAATGTAAATGCATTATTATGAATCACCTCTCTGATAAAGTCAAATAAGCTTATGGTGGCAGCCCTGCCACTCACATAATCCTTTATGCTTGACTTAGTTTCTTTGCTAGGCTTTCACATCTTTGCATTTCCCTGATAGGCATGGCCTTCATTGTTGGTACAGAGTCACCTGTGCCATTCATGTCTTCCTGTTTTCTAATTATTCTTATAAAACCTGGTAAGACACTTTTCTTTTTTCTGACTGATCCTTGCCACCTGGAGGAGGGACGAGAGGTTACTCTTTCTGTGAAATACTTGCCCAACTAAGTATTGGTTGGGCTTCTTGTTTTTCTTCTTTCTACATATGCATCCTCCAAAGTCATCAAGTTCAAAGTTATTATTGAACTCTTTATTTATCAAAATATATTGTTTATGCAATAGGTTTTCCCTCTAGAGTGCAGAAATTTAATCTGTTTCTGTATACTTTTATTCAGAAGATTGTCAAAGAGAGAATGAATTTTAATTTTCTTTTAGACAAAGTGTCTTTCACATATAAGTCAATAAAATATCTGCTACATTTCTTTTAAAAAGTACATTTCCTTAGGGCTAAGTTATTTAAGGGAATGTATCTTTAAGGGAGAAAACCTCATAAAGTGATAATGACAACAGCATAATATAAAATGTTTTAAAATTTGCTCCTAGATTTAAAAAAAATATAGTTGATAAGTAACGTGGTTACATGCTGGTGACTCTTGCATGGAGAGCTGGATAAAAATTTTGAATGAAAAATTGAAAAATTGGAAAGCTGGCATGAACAGAATGAAACAGGGTCAAAATGAACTGCATAAATAAAGAGAAGATAAAGACTGATTTCAGGTTGACAAGGAAAAAAGTATTAATTCTGTATATTAAACACAAAATGTCAAATATTTCAGCACCCCCATACCAGTAGGCATAAATAAAAAGAATATTGTCCTTTGGGAAGTATCCTTTATTTATATGACTTTAAAGAAGTTTTCTCTCAGTTTAAGACTCAAGAGTAGTATGGGATTTAGAAAGAATTTAGAGTTGCCAGAAAAATAATTACTGGTCAAAAAAGTTAGAAACTTCACAATGAGATATTGCTTCATACCCATTAGGATAGCTATTATCAACAAACGAACAAAACAAAAACCAAAATAACAAGTGTTGGCAAGGATGTGGAGAAATTGGAACCCTCATACATTACTGATGGGAATGTAAAGTGGTGCAGCCAACTTAGAAAATAGTATGGTGATTTCTCAAAAAATTAAACATAGAATAACCATATGATTCAGAAATTTCACTTCTGGAAACCCAAAATAATAAAGAACGAACTTGAATAGATATTTGTGTACCCATGTTCATAGCAGCATTATTCACAGTAATAACTCAAATGCCTGTTAATGGATGATTGGGTAAGCAAAGTATGATATATATATATATATATACATACAATGGAATATTATTGAGCCTTAAAAAGAAAAGAAATTTTGACACATGCTAAAACATGGATGAACCTTAAAAACACTTTGCTAAGTGAAGCAAGCCAGTCATAAAAGAACAAATATTATGTAAGTCCATTTAAATTGTGGACGGAAAAAATCCTAACTCTGAAATATTTGAAAGAGGTTTATTCTGAGCCAAATTTGAGGATCATGGCCCAGAGCCACTCTCAAGAAGCCTTGAGCAAGTGGACTCACTGTGGCTGGGTTACAGTTTGGTTTTATACATTTCAGAGAGACAGGGGTTACAGGTAAAGTCATAAATCAATACATGGGAGGCATACATTGGTTTGGCCCAAAAAGGCAGGACATCTCAGAGTGGGGGCTTACAAATCATAGGTGGATTTAGGGATTCTTTAGTTGACCATTGGCTGAAAGAGTTAGGTTTTGTCCAAAAGACCAGGAATCAGCTGAAAGGAATGTTTAGGGTCTTTTATCTATCACATGATGCTATACCAGAATCAGGTTGGGAAGCAAACAACATCATAAAAACCTGTTTACTGAGATTTTATCATTCGTAAGCATGACTCATCTGGCCTCCTTTGGAAGGAATTTTGAGCAAAAGAAAAAGATCGGAGTTTAGTCCTCAATATGAAGTACCCAGAGGAGTCAGATTCATTGAGACAGAAAGTAAAATGGTGGTTGCAGGGGCTGGGGAGAAGAGGGGATGGGGAGTTTCTGTTTAATGGGTAGAGTTTCAGTTTGGGAAGATGAAAAAGTGCTGGAGCTAGATGGGGTTGATGGTTGTACAATAGTATGAATGTACTCAGTGCCACTGAATTATGCACTTAATAATGGTTAAAAAGGTAAATTTTATGTTATGTATATTTTACCATAAGGAAAAAATCAGGAACTTAAAAGGATGAAAGTTTAACATTTTTCTATTATCTAATGTTTAAGTTTATGTGTTTAGCATTTACCACAGCACTATTTCCCTTATTAGGTAGCTTGGTATAATTAAGTAGCTTAGGTGGTAGGTACCCACTTCCCAGGTTATCAATAGTTCAATAAACATTTATGGAGCTCCTACTGTTAGCCAGGCACTATGGTAGGCCTCAGGGACACAAAAAGATATTAAATATAACCCCTGACTTTAGCGAGGTCACAGATTAGCATGGAAGATAGACATGAATGATTGCAACTTAGTACAATGCAACATATAACAGAAATACATATGACATTGTGATTGAGAGAGCAGGTTCTGGAACCAGATTTGAATTTAAATCCTGGCTCAATTACTTTTACCAGTGGTGTGATCTTAAGCAAGTTGCCAAATCTGTGCTTCAGTTTCTGTAAAATGGGGGTAATAATGATTTTTACCTCATAGGGCTTTAGTGAGAATTAAATGAGTTCATATTGTGAAGTGCTTAGAATAGTTCTTAGCATATGATAAATACTTATTAAATCCAAATAAGGACTGAACAAGGAAGTGGTCTATGCAGCTAGTTTCAGCAGCAGTCCATACCAGGAACTTAAGTATTCCTTTGTTTCTTACTTATCTTGTTTACTTCAGTTCTCTTTTATGAAGGCTGACCTTGCTAACATGACAAGAAACAGCCAAGAACAGAAACTGATTTTATACTTTGAAGCCTCTGCCACCAGAAAGGAATTGACTCATTCAGTTCCTTAGTCAAAAACTTTGATTGGCCTGGCTTCAATTGTGTACCCATCCTCTAGTCGATCAACTGGGTGGGAGGGACATGAGATACTCTGATTGGCCCACCTTGGGTCAGATGCCAGTCTCTAAACCAATCAACTGTGGCCGGCATGTGGAGTCATGAAGGAAAAAGATAGCTTCCAAGGTAGTAGACATCTGGATGCAATTCTCATCCAGAGAGACTACAACCTAAAATTGCCTACTCTCATCTGTATATAATGTACATTTCTTATCTCCTCCAACAAAATCGTAAGCTTCTTTGAAGCACCAGTCATGCCTTATACTTTCCCCTCTTTTATAGTTAAGGATTTTTAGCAGTATTTACTGATTGATTTATTGCCATGTAGAATGCCCTGGGTGTCATTAGAGACAGAAGAGAGACCACGAGGTTAGAAATCTAAAGAAATGGCTTCTGGGTCTCACTTTGCTACCTCTCTGGGCTTCTGTAGTATAATGTAGCAAATGAAGGTGTTGTGGTAGATGATCCCTAAGATTCTTTTCAGCACTAAAATTCTATTAAATTTTATCAGGATGCCATTCACCAATTCAAAACTGATAATTTCACCACCAGTTAAACAAAATTATTTTTCTAAATTCAGAATTCTTAAATTGTAGTCAGACTTCTTCTTGTATAGACCAGAATTTCATTCCTATCTATTCCTTTCGGCTGCCGGCACCTGCCTCCTAGGTTGTTCCTATGCACGGCTTCTTCCTTTTCACCTTTGCTTTTCTTCCCATGAGCAAAAGAAACAAACAAATAAAAATCAAAAAATAAAAACAAAAATAATAATTGTGGATTAGGAGTTTGAAATCTCGTAGGTCATTTTTCACCATCTGAAAAGTTTTGAAAGGGGCAGTTTGGAAGAGGTTTTTGGAAACTCTTTCAGACGTTTGGAAAGGGACTGTTATGGGTTGAATCATGTTCCTCTGCCAAATTCGTATGTTGAAGTTTTGACCCCTAGTACCTCAGAATATGACCTTATTTGAAAATAGGGTAATTGGAGATGTAATTAGTTAAGATGAGATCATATTGGTGTAGGGTGGGTCCCTATTCCAATATGACTGATGTCCTTACAAAAAAGGAGAAATTTAGACACAGACCCTTAAACAGGGAGAACAGCATGTAAACATGAAGGCAAGGGATCAGGTGATGTGTCTACAAGCCAAAGAATGCCGAAGATTACCAGCAAGCCACCAGAGGCTAGGAGAGACAGGCATAGAACAGATTCTCTCTCAGAGCCCTCAGAAGGAATCGTCCCAGCTGATGTCTTAATCTTGAACTCCTAGTACCTAGAAATGTGAGACATTAAATTTCTGCTGTCCGGTTTGTGGTACTTTGTTACTGCAGCCCTAGGAAACTAACACAAGGACCAAAATTTTGTTCCCGATCATTCTTTAACTTCCCCCCACCAACTTTATTACCTGTGTCTTTGCTTTAATTATAGAGCCTAGAATTTAAAAAATCTGAGTTGGAGCCAAAATTTTCCCGAAAGAACCAGAGTCTCATTAAACAACCTCCTTCTTACAACATTAAAAAGATAATGTAATATGTTCTTATAATGCAGTTTGTCAAGGGAAAAAAAGCCAAACTCTGTAAAACAATTTTAAAGAGATTTACTCTGAGCCAAATTTGAGGATCATGACCCAGAGCCACACCCAAGAAACCCTGAGCAAGTGGACTCAGTGGCTGGGTTACAGTTTGGTTTTATATATTTCAGGGAGACAGGGGTTACAGGTAAAGTCATAGATCAGTACGTGGGAGGCATACATTGGTTTGGCCAGAAAAAGTGGGCCATCTTGAAATGGGGCGGAGGCTTACAGGTTATAGGTGGGTTTGAAGATTCTTTGGCTTGTAATTGGTTAAAGACATGAAGCTTTGTCTAAAGGCTTGGAATGTTTTAACATAAGGAGCTGTTTATCAGAGATAAGCCACAGGACATAGATTTGTTGTGTAAATTGAGGACCTGCAAATTTGTCTTACATACCCTTAGGCCTGTTAATGGGTTACAAAGGATGTCCCCAAGAAGGGAGGGGGGCATGATGAAGCATGTCTGACCTCCCTCCTCCTGGCAGACAATTTAGTTTTAGGATATTCCTTTGGCCACGAGTGGGTCCATTCAGTCAGCTGGTGAGGGAGGTGAGCCTTAAAATTGTATTTTAGTTCACAAGTTGAAGTATTATATTTCTTTTTCACAACTGTTGAAGGGCATAGAAATAAAATTTCTTCTGTTAAATTTATTCTCATTTATGCTTCTGGGGAATCAATGGGTTACTAATATTTACAATCCAGTGATTTACTCCAGGCAAATGTTGTTGTTCTTTGGTCTAATCTGAAGGGATATGTAATGCTACTAGTACAAGTGGATCAAGGCTACTGGTATTCTTGACTGGTATTATTGATAGTTCTGATACTACTGATATTAACTCATCTTACTCTTTTTTCTATCAGCAAAAGTCCTTGATTTCCACTTCACAAAGAAAATAGGGGCTCCTAGGCATGAACTCCTTCAAATGCTTGCCTTCATACCTACAAATAGATCTTTATCTGGACTGTCCCTTTCCTCAAGCCTCAGAAGATACTGCTCATTATCTTTTTAAAGATTAATTTCTTGACCTCGAGCTTGTACTCTTTATCCTCTATTCTCTTTCAGTACCTTGACAATGTATTATTTGTCCCCTCTCTTTTTTTTATATCTTATATGCCTTCTTCTCTACTGGCTTCCTACTCTCTATTCCCTCTCATCATTAGGTGAGAATGATACAAGCCTTTGAAAACCCGGTAACTTGGACATATTATTTCACACAAAGAACGACTTAGAAGTACTTATATTGCTTGAACTCTCTGTAATATTTGATGTTGTTGATCATTTCCTCTTTCTTGGTTTTCATGATGCACTCTTGGTTATATTTGTTCCTTCTCAGTCTAGTTCACAATGCCTTTTTCTGTATCCCCTCCTTAAACATTGACTCTTCTCAGAAGTTCATTCCTGGCTCCCTTCTCCTCCCACACTCTGTGTTTCGGTTGGTGATCTCACTCTCACACGCAGCTTCAATTACCCTCTGGATGCTGATGATGGCCAACTCCATATCCAACCTAGACTTTTCAGCAGCAGCCCTGGGTACAAGAAATAATGGAATAACATTTTCAAAGTGTTGAAAGAAGAAAATTAAACCTAGTATTTTTAATTATCACTTAAGTATTACAGTAAAGTAGAAATAATGTCAGAAATACTAGGCCTCAGACCACCTAACACAAGTGTTAAAAGTACTTTTGCAGGAAATTCTCCAGTAAGAAGCAAAACAAGATATGGGAAATAAATGTCAGTAAGTAATTTAGCAAAATTTATTGTCTAAACAGGTAATGAACAACAACAAAATTATATTAATGCTTAGCTTAAACTCTAGCAAACACCAACAGGAGGAGGCAGGGTGGTACTGGAGTCTGGATGGAGATAAGAGACAACAGAAATGCCTTAACTTCTGTTGGAAGTGAAGGGGATAAAGGAAATATTGATATCGATAAGCTTTAGAATCCCATTACTATAGAAAATAAATGAATGAATAATAAATATAAGAATAGATCTTAAGTTGAGAAAAACACTAAAAGACTAAAATCCTAATGTGTGATTTCCAAAACAGGAAAGCAAAATTCAGTCTATCCAACACAAGTTAGGAAAGGAGGGGAACAGAAAAAACAAAAAGGAAATACGTGAAATCCGAAATGTGAAAGAAGATGGCAGAAACAATTCCTAACAAATAAACCTATGTGAACTGGTTAGACTCACTTTTAGTAAGACAAAGACTCTCAGCTTAGAATTTTAGAAGGTGCAATAATAGATTATTCATAGAGAAACATTTAAAATTATGTCATTATTCTAACAGTAAAAAAAGAAAGAAAAAAAAGAAAAAAGAAAAAAATTATAATGTTATAACAATTCCAAAATTATCTATGTGTAAATGAAGATGTAAGAAAGGTGGGATATTTGTAACAGCTAATGAAAAAGACAGATCAGTTAATTGATCCTAAAAGATTTTATCATTCCTCATTATAACTTTGCACAATAGCTCAAACATTGCAGCCTCTGTACTAACAGAACTCTTTGTCCTGATTCCTCCCAATATATTCTGCAACACAATCTTTCTAAATACAAACATGATCTTGTTCTGTTGATACTTTTTGCAGTCATTACCCATTACCTACAGGATGAAGTCCAAGATCATTGGCATGTTACTCAAAGCCTTCCTTGATTTGTATTGCGGCTACTTCCCCACTGCCTCTCTATCAACTACGCTCCCGTCCTCTCCTCTTCATGCTTTGGGATAAAACATTTACACTTTTTAAAATAGAAGATTTTCTCATTTCTATACCTTTGCCTATTTGACTCTTTCTGCCCGGGAATTTTCTTCGTCCTTTAAGCTGGGTTACAGATTTAAATCTAAGGAGTGAAACCATTAGAATCCTAGAGGAAAATGTTGGAAATACTCTTCTAGACATTGGCCTAGGCAAAGAATTTATGAAGAAGACCCCAAAGGCAATCACAGCTACAACAAAAATAAATAAATGGGATCTGATCAAATCAAAAAGCTTCTGCACAGCCAAAGAAACTGTCACAAGAGCAAACAGATAAGCTACAGAATGGGAGAAAATTTTCGCGTGCTACAAATCCGACAGAGGGCTGATACCTAGAATCTACTTAGAACTCAGGAAAATCAACAAGAAAAAATCAAACAACCTTATCAAAAAGTGGGCAAAGGACATGAACAGAAACTTTTCAAAAGAAGACAGAATAATGACCCAAAAACATGAAAAAATGCTCAACATCTTTAATCATCAGGGATATGCAAATCAAAACCACAATGAGATATCATTTATCTCCAGTGAGACTGGCCTTTATCAAAAAGTCTCAAAACAATAAATATTGGTGAGGATGCAGAGAGATAGGAACACTCATACATTGCTGGTGGGACTGCAAACCAGTGCAACCTCTGTGGAAAGCAATATGGAGATACCTTAAAGAGATACAAGCAGAACTACCATTTGATCCAGTAATCCCATTACTGGGCATCTACCCAAAAGAACAAAAGTCACTGTATAAAAAAGACACCTGCACTTAAGTGTTCATAGCAGCACAATTCACAATTGCAAAGATGTGGAAACAACCCAAGTGTCCATGAATACATGAGTGGATTAATAAAATGTGGTATATGTATACAGTGGAGTACTATTCAGCTTTAAGAAACAATGGTGATATAGCACCTCTTGTATACTCCTGGATAGGGTTGGAACGCATTCTACTAAGCGAAGTATCCCAAGAATGGAAAAACAAGCACCACATGTACTCACCATCAAATCGGTATTAACTGATCAACACTTAAGTGAACATATAAGAATAACATTTATTGGATGTTGGGCAGAGGGAGGAGGGAGAGCGAAGGAGGGGATGGGCATATGCACAAACAATGAGTGCGATGTGCACCACCCGGGGGATGGACACGCTTGAAGCTCGGACTTGGGGGGGGAGGGAAGGCAACATATGTAACCTAAACATCTGTACCCCCATAATATGCTGAAATAAAAAAATAAAATAAAAAAATAAACTGGAAAACTTCTAAAAAAACAAAAAAGACTTAAATGAGGTGTCACCTCTTCCATGATGCTTTCTCCCTTATACTCTTGTATTTATATGACATTATATCACATTACATTAAATTACTTTGTCTCCCCTGCAAAATTATAACCACTGGAAGAGCAGGGACCATATAGTATGAACTGTGCTCAATGAGCAGATGACTTCAATTCAACCAACATTAAGTTCCAGGTGCTAGATAGAGCTAGACTTAGACCAAGAGGTAAGAAACTAAAATTCAGGAAACAGGTTCTGTGTATAAAGCTTAAAATGAGTGGTTTATTCAACTCAAAAAAGGGAATTAAGATAAACAAGTTATTTTCTGAAGTATTAATTGCATTGTATGAGTATTATATTTAGGCACCACTCTTACGGTTGCATGTGACAAAAAATCAACTCGAATTAAGTTAGACATACAGAATATATAGAGGATATTGGGCATATCTCAACAGCACTGCAAAGGCGAGGCAGCCCCTAGAGCTCAGGTTCAGTGGGAACTGAGGAAACCAGGGACATGAATTTAGCTAGGTTTCTGCCCATCTCTTGGCCTACTGACCTCACCTCTCCTACCAGATTCACCCTTTCAGTAGGAAAAACAGACAGAGACTAGTCCTGAGCCTTCTAACACATAGTTTTGCTGCCAGAGAGACATCGATCTTCTTCCCTGGTTGTTGTTCAAAAATTCTTGGAGAAGAGCTCTGATAAGCCTGTTCTGAGTCAGATGCCCACTCTGAGTAAATGAATCAACTGTAACCGGAAAAAGACTGTGATCTGCCTGAGTCAGGTACCCATCCTGGGTGAATCAACAATAACAAAGAGGGCAGCATCAGATAGCCAAAGATATGAGAAGTGGACACAGTCTCAATCCCTGCCATGCAAAATGAATTCCTACAGCACCATATGGAGCTTATTAGAAATGAAGAATCTTGGGCCCCTGAACTTAATGAACCCAAATCTGTACTTTAACTTGCTCCCCACGTGATTTGTGTACACACTCAGGTTTGAGAAGCACAGAACAAATGAACTAGTAACAGCTGTTCTCTATTTTTTCTGAGGCTGGCTGGGAAAATTAGCACTGGTTTTAGTTTGTAACAGGAGGTCTTTCAAGGAAATGCTTGCAAGAGTATATTGAGTTTGAAACATAGAATACAATATCTTGAAAAATTTTAGAAATTTTTTTGGAGGAAATTTTACACAGAAATATTATTCACTATTTTTCTCTGGGATAGTTTGACACATATGCAAAGGAATAGACATTTAAACTTCTTTTACTGTCTCATCATTTTTATAATAAATTCATGTCCTCTTGTCTTACACCCCAGAGACTAAGTTCTGGCTCCTGGAAATCCTCATTCCTGTATCACCGACTTGTTTCCTCCTTGGGCCCTGCTCTCACTATGTTTTCCCCCCATGGTCTTAACTAAACAGTTGAATATTGGCCATGATAACTCCCAGAGTGGTCCTGTGGTGGTATCAATATACTTTCTGGATTTGTATAAGAGTGACCTGTGCCAACCAGTCAACAAATGTGAGAGGACCCAGAGTCCTCTGGGTGCTCTGTACTAAGGGCTGTGCCCATTGATGTGGAAACTCCTCCTAGAAAGAATAAAAAGGAAAAATTCACTTGCATATCAAGTTATTAATAGTAATGGGTTTCTTAAATCTACCAATCTTCTCTTTCAGGTCATTCCAGTTATGGTATGGAAAATGCCTTTTTGACAGGAAAGAGATTGTTCTTTAGTTGAATGGAGCAAAGAACATTTCCAAGAAGCAACCATTCTCTTTATCTTCTGTATATAACGGGACTTCTTAAAAAAACAGATTATGTCTTTGCTACTAGTCAAAACAAAGGTTGATTACAGATTTCCAAAAGATTAAAGGACAGCTCCAAAGGAACATAGGCTTTTTACATTAAATTTTTTATGTAACTTATTGTTGATAAATTAAATCAAAATAGGATAGATTTTTTTTTTTCCATCAGAGCTGCTTCTTGGTTGATGTTTAAATCATTTTAGACGGTGTCTTGGTTTTTTTTTTCTTTTAAGACAGCAGGGGTAAGAATTTAAAGTATCTAAAACTACTTTAAGAATTCTGATGCAAGGTCTCATTAGATTCTCAAACCAGCTAGCACATGGTGACAAGGATTTGGCAAGATGCTCGGTCTCCTGATTTAAGAATCATTTAAGATAATTTTAACATCTTTTTATGGTGGGAGGGGGCGGGGAAGGAAGGGGGCTAATTAGGCTAATTAATTCTAACTACAGAAGTCTTTTCAGAGGATTCATTTCTATGCAAAGAAAAAGAAGGAATTGAGTGTTATTCTGGATACCAAAATAGGCTTCTGCACTGTGGCAAATGAGAGATTGTGCATCTGACTTCCCTAGTTTTTTTGCCATATTGAAATGTCTGTACCACTAGCAAACATTTTACGCCACTTTAAGTAGACATTGCTAAAACCTGTGGAAGGGCAGTCACTCCTATTGGTTGAGTCTCAACTGATTCTTTTCTTGTTATTTGTGTGCTATCGAATGTATCATTTATAGGACACTTAATAGAAAGCAGGAAGCGAAAGAAAGAGAAACCATATTGCAATAGAAAGACTGAAGAAATAGTTGTTGAGCTTGGTTGAATTAACATGACTTAAAATCTCATTGACCCAGATTTTTCTAGGAGTACAGTAATTTAAAGGAATATAGCTTGTTGTGCCTATGTTGAAGCATTTCCTTTTCATTTTCTGAACACATGGTTAGACAGTTTCCAAAGCATCAACTATCCATTTCAAGGCTATGAAACTAGAGTGGTCAAGGGCCCTTCCTATTTGTCTAGAGATTTACTGGAAGGCAGCTGAATTGTTTTTCTTTCAGGAAGTAAATCCCTGAAAGAACTCAGAACCAGCCAGCCAGCCAGACTGCAGATTATCCAGGAAGCAATAAAGAGTCAGTTTTGCAGTCAACTTTTAAAATCTAGGCCAAATTCTGAAACTACCTGGGGGATGATTTCCTAAAGTCTGAGATGGTCCCAGATGAAAACACCCTGATTATCAAGTGCATCAATCTGCCCTTACAGGCCATTCTGGGAGAACCAGTCTCAGTCAATCTGATATTCCTCCTTACTATTCATGTGGATATGTGGTAGCCTCTTTATCTGATATTAATTAGGAATAAGTAAGGTCCTAGAATTTCCAGATAAGTGAAGTCTAACTCATTTAGTTTGAAAACTTAATTTTAAGTATTTTCATGGATTTTTTTTTTGTTTGTTTGGTTTTTTGGAGACATAGTCTCACTCTGTTGCCTGGGCTAGTGTGCCGTGGCGTCAGCCTAGCTCACAGCAACCTCAAACTCGTGGGCTCAAGCGATCCTTCTGCCTCAGCCTCCCGAGTAGCTGGGACTACAGGCACGCACCACCACGCACAGCTAATTTTTTCTATATATTTTTAGTTGTTCAGATAATTTCTTTCTATTTTTAGTAGAGACAGGATCTCGCTCTTGTTCAGGCTGGTCTCGAACTCCTGACCTTGAGCGATCCTCCCGCCTTGGCCTCCTGGAGTGCTAGGATTACAGGCGTGAACCACCGCGCCCGGCCATGGCTATTTTTCTAGAAGAGAATATACTGGCTAGAATATGACTGTTTTCTGTTTCTCAACATGTTTTGGCTTTTGTACTATGTAGACTGTTTCTTTTTGATATGTAAAAACCTTTGTCCTCATTATAAATAATACATATTTATTGTAAAAAATTTGGAAATATTATACAATGTTTAAAGAAATTTTAATTACCTATTTATATATTCATACATATATATATACACACGCACACACACACATACACTTTTCTTACACGATTAAGACCGTACCATATATTCAAACATTTAAAAACTGCACATTATATTATAAGCATTCCACCAAAAGACAGTTTTGAAATGAAGGTAAAGATGATGATGGAGGTCATAACCCATATTAGCTTAGTGCTTCCTCTGTGACAAACACACAGAAGTAAGTTACACAGAGAAATAAGTTAATTTTCCAAATGTTACATAACTAGCGAGTGGATACATATTTTTAAAACATTTTATTATGACAGTAAAAATATTTCGTAAATCTCATTTTAAATGATTGAGTAGAATTTCATCACATCGGCACATTATAATTTACTGTTATTGTTAAATATTGAGATTGTTTTCAATTTGGGGATCTTTCAAATAATGTTCTGTGAACATCTTTGCTGGAAATTTTAGTTATTACCTTGTGATATAAACCAATGTGTCAAGGGGTAAATGTTTTTACGGACCTTGATATTGCCAACTGCTTTCTAGGACAGTGCCCATTTGTAGTCCATGAGATAGTACATGACAGCATACACCTCACTGCCGTTTATGAGTATTAACATTTAAGATACCTTTGTTGGTTTGAAAGTTAAAAATTGTGTTCTATATATGTTTTTAATTTAGTAATGTGGACTTTTGTTGTCACAATGATTATGTGCTCGTAGCACAAAGAAAATTAGGGCTGGAAGATACTCTCATTTACAGACGAAGAAATTGAATAATCCAATTAATCCTAGTGTTTAGGATCCTCCATTTGTTATTCTTGGTTACCGTTGTCACTGTTTGTTATTCAGGGCTGCTGGTTCACTACCAGATATGCATATTTGATACATGAGTTTCTATGTAAATGTAATTCTATCCAGCAGGAAAACAGAGCGACATAACAAAACAAACTAGCTAGACAACTGTGTTATGTTAAAGTACCAAATTTGATTGACACATTATCCAGCAGTAAAATAGACAAAACAAACAAAATGTTTGTATTTTAGCAAATTCGATGGGCATATGATTCTAAAGATTTCAAAGTTAATAGCTATGTTGAAAACAGTCTGTTGTAAAAGTTCCATGAGTCAGTGGGGTTTTCCCCTTATATCTCTTATTTCTTGGTTCCTGGTTATATCATTAAGTGTAGATAAGGAAGGTACACAGGACATTGAATTAAATATAAAATGTTTCCTGCATATTGGACCTTGAATACACGATAAAAAAATTAGGTCTATCATGCGAGCATTTAAAAATTCTTTTTTGAAAAATAAAATGCAAGAAGGACTGTTAATATGAGATTTTTGTTAGTTTATCAGATAAACTAAACTGGAACTAAAGTTCCCTGTACTATTATTCTAGAAATTTTTACTGATTATCTTGTCTGGATCAGTTACTTTAGTTCCACCTTCCTACAAGTACAGCTCATTACCATAGAGATGGATCCATGCATACAGAGAGATGATTCAAAGCAGCAGAACCGTCTGGGTTCAGTGTTCTGGCATTATCATTAACTGGCTGTGTGGCCTTACTCGGTTTGTATTAATAGAACCGCTCTTTGCCTCAGCTTCCTGATTTGTAAAATGCAGATAATGTTACCAACCTCATAGAGTTTCTGTGAAGAAAAATGAAATAATATAGCAGAAACTGTTAGAGTGGTGCCTGGCACTACTAGTACTAGAAAGTACTCAGTGAATACTCACTACTTTTACTGTTGTTATTCTTATTATTCTAAGTATTCTGTTACTACTAGAGAAAGTATCTTGCCTCCTATCTATTCGTCAAGCTAATGTCTTGTGAATAGTATAGGTATAATTGTAACTGTATTTCTGAAGTGAGCTTACCAAAGAATTAACCCGAAAATGCTTCTTGGCTATGGAGACTAGAGCAGCTGAAAATCTGAGGCCTGTACAGTGTTGGCTCAGTTCATGCAACTGGGCTTCTGCTTCAAGAGGGGATATAGTAAACTGATTACAGAGGTTGCTCTCCAGAGTCAACTATCTCTGATTTAAATACTGCTTACATCACTTACCAAATGAGGTTGCAGGCAGATTATTTAACTCTCTAGGTCGTTGTTGCCCATCTATACGGCCTTTGGATAGGACATTCCTTCGCTTTAGAGGGCCCTGCTCTAGCCCTTTGCTGACTGTGCCTCTCCCAGGGATGGCTTTGTGAGTGTGAGACATGCGCAGTCACATATGGCCCTGTGTTCAGAAGGGTCCTGTGCTTGGTTTACTGTTCTGTGGCAGTCGTCTTGAAATTCTGAATAACTTTTTCTCTGAACTTGTGTTTTGTCAGGGAAGTCTGATGGGGCAGTGGAGAATGCATGTAAGTAGAGGAGATAGGTTTAATATGCCTGTCTGCCATTCCTTACCGTGCCATTTGCATATAGGTCCATGATGCCTCATGAGCACAAAATTTGGGTGGACTCACAATGCATAGAAGGTCCACGAGACTCAAAATGAGTGCAAGGTAAACATGTTGTGTCTAGGGCTGAGTAGGCAGGTGTCCTGACAGCCTGAGAGGCCCTACTTTCAGTTCAAACCAGAACTTTCTTCAAACACAGAAAAAAGGCAATGGCATTTTAAGAAACATAAATGACCAAAGGATTCTACCTATCCTTTCTTATTTGTGGTACTTCCCTGTATTAGCCAACTACTTATGCTGAAAGCGATGATATAGAAGGAAAGAGAAAGATGTGACAATTCATAATTCCTTTTCCTTTCAGTCCTTCCTTACTCATCAGTAAGCCAAAGGTAGAGCTTTGGTAGAATGTGAACATATCAAGTGAAATAAAAACGCTTGAGCCAGTTTTGTGCAATATTTACATTGTTCTGGCAAAACAAGGTACGTATGCATGTATGAGCTGTAAAATACAAATTGTGTATTCAATATACAAGCTAAATGCTCTCACATTTGTGTTTAAAACTGGCATTGCATAATATAGATGAATGGTGAAATTCATATGAATACTTTGAAATTATAATTTTTCTTTACCTAGAACAACATTAAATGACAAATAAAAAACACCATCCAAGCTGAGAAGCATTGTGGAAGAAAGGAAAAACTTATATTTTAGAAGCTTTAGTCACACTTTTTCCTCTGGTGTTTGAACAAAGGGTCCTGCATTTTCATTTTGCACTTGGTTCCCCCAAATTATATAGCTAGTCCTTTCCTCTTTTGATGGGATGAAGAATCAACAGGGCCAAGGGGTTGTGCTCATTTAGTATGTGTCCTCCTCTTCCTCTTTCTAGAAGATACCTCATGTACCTGAAATGAAATTCCCTGCTAAGTAACTGATCCTCCTTCCACGGTCTGCATGGGCCAGAACTGACTTGGGTACTGGGGTCAGTGCTCCCTAGGGCAGATTGCAACAAAGGTGTGTACACTTCCAGTTTAGAAAGATGGACAAAGGCCAGCTATTGATGTGGTGTGTGGGCTGACGGGGCCTCACCCACTGCAGAGTAGAGGAGGGTAGGAAGAAAAGAGGGTGTACCATGGTCCATCTGTCCCTGAGCTGCTGTGTTCTGACATGACACTGAGAGATTTCCAAGGATTTTAAATTTGAATATAACCTCATGATTAAGTTATATTTGTCAAGACAGGCGATAAATACAGTTTCACAGCTCATTATCTTGGTTTATAATATTGGCATACTTAGACACATGGTATCTGAATCTACATTTGTACTCTTGGCTCAGGACCCTCAAATATAGGTGGAGGGCCTGGATGTGAGTACGTGAAGCACTTAATGCCCGCCATTTTGTAAAAAACCAGTAAATTGTGGCTATTATCATTATCAGATAAAATAATGAATGATGATGATGACAATGTCACACCATTCTCTTCTTGGCCAAGGCCCTGAAACTCTGCTCGCTTCTCCCTCCCCAACACCTGCTTCCATCCAGTTGGAGGGGTGACGGTTGTAGTGTTAGCACTCTGCTTCCCAACACTCAGATACTGAGTCCTTATTCTAAATGGACTAGTTGCCCAGATTCTTAGAGTGCTGTCCCGGGTCCCACTGCCACGCCCTAATGGTAGAAGTAGCTGCATTCTTGTGCCTGCTGGAATCATGCATGAACTCAGTATTAACAGTATGCCCTCTGCAGTTTGAATTGTGCTGTCCATTCTATAGCTCATCACTTTTTTTAGTTTCCTGCCTCCTTATGAATTCTGAATTGCTTTTAGAATTTAGGAAAAGGTTTCTCTCTAGTGACAGTTAAAATAGGTTAGGAAGAACCATTTGACATGTTTCCCTTTTGACATTTAGGTTTCAGGAACTAGGTTACACAGATTTTTCTCAATTACAATAATTACGCATTACTTAGTCTTTCTAATTCAATGGCTTTTATGTCCTCATTATTTAGTTCTTACCTGGATTGCTAAATTTGATTATCGGTGCGAAATTTTACTGTAAGACTCCTTGAACGCTGTTTTGTTGATTTGTTTTCTCCTTCCTTGTTTTAATGAATCACTCTAACAAAAAGTTTTTGGAAAGATTTTGGCATTTTTTTAAAGTCTAAAACCATGTAGAATTATTTCAATTAAAATTCACTGAGGCCATATATCAGGCAGTTTTTTTGAAAGTACAATTTAAAAATTATAGTGTGTATATTGTCTTTCTCTCTCTCTCTCTCTCTCTCTCTCTCTCTCTCTCTCTCTCTCTCTCTCTCTCTCTATCCCCCTCCTACCCCTTTATTCTTTTGCTGGTGTTGATATCACCAGATTATCATCAGGTGAATGAAAAGAATTAGATCTCTATATCCACATGCAGAAAAATGAAATTGGACCCTTATCTCACACCATATACAAAAATCAATCCAAAATGGATTAAAGGCTTAAAGGTAAAACCTGAAACATAGAAAACATATAAGGGGAAAACTTTATGATATTGGTCTGGGCAATGATTTTTTGGATTTGACTCCAAAAGCTCAGGCAACACAACCAAAAGTAGACAAATGGGATTACATCGAACTAAAAATCTCCTGTAAAGGAAACAATTAACAGAATGAAGAGGCAACCTACGGAATGAGAGAAAATATTTGCAAGCCATGCATCTGGTAAGGAGTTAATATATAAGGAACCCAATATAAGGAAGTCAAACAATTCAATACCAAGAAAAAAAAAAAAAACAAATTAAAAAACAGGCAATGGCCCTGAATAAGTATTTCTCAAGAGAAGACACACAAATGGCCAACAGGCATATAAAAAAAAAAAACGTTCAACATCATTAATCATTAGGGAAATGCAAGTTAAAACCACAATGAGTTATAACCTCACACCTGTCAGAATGGCTGTTATCAAAAAGATGAAATATTGAATGTTTTGGCAAGGATATAGAAAAAAGGGAACACTAACATACTGTTAGTGGAAATGTAAATTAGTGTAGCCATTATAAAAAACAACAGGGAGGTTCCTTAAAAAATTAAAACTAGAGTTACCATATGAACTAGCAATCCCACTCCTGGTTATATATCCAAAGGATCTGAAATCAGTATGTTGAAGAGATATTTGTACTCCTGTGGTCATTGCAGCATTATTCACAATAGCCAAGTTATGGAATCAACTTGTGTCTATCAATAGACACTCAACAGAGCAGGAATGGATAAAGAAAATGTGGTATATATAGTCATCATGAAATTACAAAGACAGTTGGCAGGGTAGGAAGTGAGCAACTCAGAGGGTTAGAAAGTTGTAGCCAAAATAAGATACTGGATTTTAAGATTTCACAGGTCAATCTGTTCCAGGTCATTACTAGGTCCAAATTGTGCCCTTAGAAGTATTAAGTCAAACTACATGGAATTGCCAATATGCCCATTTTTTTTAAATTTCAGTATGCCCATTTTTTACTTATAAAAAAACACTTTCAAGATCCAATCCAATAGTTTGCTCAAGTTCAGTGGAGATGGGGTAAAAATCAGGGAATTTTGAGGTTAAGATATTGATTGACTCATTCATATAGATTCTGATATCACTCACAATAATTTTAGGGAATGAGGGGGAAGAGTGTTGTGACTCAGGTGCCTATCTTGGGTGAGGATGGTAGATGACAGTGAAGAGAAGGGTTGAAGGAAGGCATTGATCAATGGCATAGGTTGGAGGCCTTTAAAAAAAACCACAACATTGGATCATAGGGGTAGTGGCCTTGTTTGGAAGTTGCAAAAGGGAGCTTGGTACGCTTTCTTGGTACTTGTATTTGGGTATTGGGAGAAGCACCAGTGTCTAGGATAGATTTATTAGATTTACCCCCTCACTTAACTGGCCTGTCAGAAACTAAAAAAACTAAGGTTATTGTGGGGCAATGATGGCATAAAGTAAAATTTCGGCTTATTACTTATGACAATTCAGATCCATTTTGCAATAAACTGCCTTATAACCCAGAGTGCATAAGAATTTTCTTTTTTTTTTCTTTTTTTTTTTTACTGTTCTCTACTTTTTGTCTTATCTACTTGCTGACATTTACCTCTTTTCTCCTCTGAAGTCACATCCTACCCCCCTAGGCAGTTTGCCACTGTATCCCATGGTACGTTCTTCTGAGTTTGCCCAAATGGGAAATTAAAATTTCAACGAGTGATGTTCAAAATTTTCAAGGCTAAACCTCTGGCAGCCAATGTTCTATGGAGCTGAATTGGGACCTCAGACTTATTTGTCCACTTGGAGCAGGTGAATGGCCCTCTCCTCAGGTATGTGCTCTGGTTTGGTCTTGTAACTTTCAGAAGAGGACTCCAAACTGACCCTCTGCCCACTTAGTTGGCAAAATACCTGGATGTGCCCTCAATAAACTTTTGGACATCAGTGTCTTCTAGCCTTCGAACTCTACTATTCAGTTATTATAACAAAATTGTATGTAAGAAATACTAGTCATAGAAAGCTGCCTGAAGGACATACAATCCATTCAGTCCAAGTTTTATCTCTGAGGCAAGGTCAAGAGCTACTTGGTAGGTCTGCATCGTTTGGGTCCCTATATAATTGCCTTTCCTAAACAATGCTATGGTGTTACTCCACTGGCTTGCAGTGAAGGCTGTTGTGATTAGCACTGTATTAAACTTGCTGATTATTATATGGATGTTGCTAAGTCTGCACCCTTAACATCACAGCACCCTAATTTATTGAGGATCCATAGATGAAACCTCTGGTGGTTCTCAGGACTAGGAAAAGCCATGCTTCTCCTGAGTCTCTGATTTGCTTTTAACTGAAGACTGTTATCTTATTACTATATATGTCTCCTTTGTCTTACCTACTTGTCACAAAATGAAATGTGTTACCTAGCTGTAGCAATTGTATAGAAAATTATAGCTTGCATTGGATGTGCTGATCCTTCCCCTGGTTTTTGTCGTATATTTACTTCATTCCATCTATTTATTTTTTAGTATATTTATTGTGTGTGTCTCTGAAATGCCTCAAATCCTGTTTTGGAATAAGGAAGGCCTATAAATAAAGAAATAAATTTTGGGTCTACATGGAAACAATATCCTATACATTTTTATTTTCAATCATAAAGAGACCCACCCATGTCTTGAACTCATTATGCTAATGAACTGAGAACCGGAAACACTTTTCACAAGAATATCTACCCTTGAAGCGCTGGACTCTGTGACTAGTCCTTGATGGGGACTGCCATGCTGCTAGGTCTATATTTACATCCCCTTTTCCTTTTCTTCTCCTTCCCCTTTCGTTTATCATGCTGCCAGCCTCTCTCACCCTTAATCGGCCCTTCGCGTGATCCTCAAATCCCTCCTTCTCAAGAACAGCTCTGAGCATATTGGCCTCCTGATTTCAAAAATAAATCCTCAAATACTCTTTAGTGCCTACAGGAAAAAGACCCACAACTCTTACTCATGTTTGTATCCTTAGGACCTAGCAAAGGCCTGTAATATAGTAGGCAGCTGATTAACATTTGTTGAATGAACTGAATTACATTAAATAATTAGAGCACTTGGTGCAAAGTACACAATAAATGTTTATTTCTCAATCACTTTCCCTTCACTCCTGGTCTGAAGCTACCTTTCCCACCTCATTTCCCACCACCGTGGCTTTAAGCGTCATGATTCTTGAAATTTCATGCACATAACATCATTTCTGTGCCTAGGGACCTTTCATCATGCTGTGATTTCTTTCTACAATGCAATATCTTCCTGAAATGCATCCTCCTGGCTCAAATCTAGAGAAAAGATGTCGGTCATGTTGGTCGAAAGCTCTTATATAACAAGTCATGCCTTTATATTGAAATAATTTGGTTTGGCCATTTCTAGTATCATTTACCATAAGAAACCAAACGGCTTTTAGCAACTCTATTAGATTAGCTACAATTGCAAGACCTTTTTAACTGGAAAAGCTCCTTGAAATGAATAAACACATACCTCCATTTATTGATACAAGTGCCCCTTCTTTCTAGTATTCAAAATCATTCAGAATAAAAGATTGAACAACCCAGTGGTTTAGCATTTTATTTCATTATACTGCCCCCTACAGGAAATCTGAAATACATTTTAGAAAATTTTATGATCAAAGGAAGGACAGATGGTTTACTTTATCTCATGAAAACTCAGCCCAAGCCTACTGACACCTGCAGTTCTCCCAGCCACTTCCACATAATTTTTAAAACATGAATGCCAGGAATGGTGCTGTTGATATTAATATTAGGACAAGGAACGGAAGTGCCATCAGGATGAGGTATCTCTGGAGAGGGCTGTGGAGGAATAAACAAAGATACTTGTACAATGTTGGATATTTCTGATTTCAGATCAACCTTATCAACAGCCTGAACAGCAATGAAGAGATCTGTGCCATTTTCAAAAGTGATGTTTTCCGGTTCAAACACAAAGACTTCCTCAGAGTTGGCCTCCTTAGGGATGAGATCATCAGTATTCACTTGAAGAGAATCATTGAACTTGTCTCTGAGATCAAGAATACTTGTACTTATTCGAATGATATACTTGTGAGCTAAAAAAAGAAAAAAAGGAAGTGACTTGTAATTCTCAAATCTTAAAGAGCTAAAAAAGAAATGCTTAAGCTTAAAAAGTCTGCTAGAAACTGGTTCACTATCCCATAAAATTCCTGAATAAATGAAATTAATGGTCCATATTTATAAGGGATTAGTATCTTTTTCATTCTTGTTTGTATATCCTGACAAAGTGATAAATATAAAACTGGATCGGGCATGACTTAAAGCCTTGGTCAGCATTTCTGGCCATAGCACCTGGCTAAAGGGAGAGATTGTTTAACTACTGTTTATTGTTTTATTCCTCACAGAGGGATTTTTGTACCAGTACTTCTCAAAGCTGTAATGTGGGTGCAAATCACCCAGGGATCTTAAAACGCAGATTCTGGTTCGGTAGGTCTGGGGTGGGGCCCGGGGCTGTCTATTTCTAACAAGGGTTCAAGGGATGCCCATGCGGCAGCCCACAGGCCACACTTTGAGAGAGAAAGTAGGACCTGAGGTTTCTTCCAAGGGACAGCTCTGCTCCGTAGGTGTCTATACTGTAGTCCCTGTTCTTCCCCAGAAGTCATTACTGAAAATAAGGTTTATTATAGGACAGGTTGGCAAGATTTCAGAAAAAAGTAAAGTTTACCTTTCCTGACTGAAACCTCTCACTCCCAAAGTGGGCCGTTTTTCAGATTTGAAGCCTCTCTCACTTAGCAATCTTTACCTTTCCTTTCAGAGGATGGTCAGGATCCCTCCTGCCTTCTGCCCCCTCACACACCATAACACGCCTGCCACACCCTCTTCCGCTCCTCTGCTTGGCTGGTAAACTCCTTTACAGGGTCCACACCACGGTCGGCTTACCTGTCCCATGATCATAATCATCCCCAGGAGCCGTCCAAGTCAGGTTAATGAGATTGCCCCCCTGGATTTTCGCCTTCAGGTCGGTGATTTGGCAAGGTGGGAAGAGATCAGGTATGGGGGCCTTTGGGACATCAGAGGCCACAAAGGAACCTCCTGTGGTTGTTCTGCTAAAACATACTTGTTTGTCTTGAGGATCATTCTTATTAACTTCAGGTCTTGGTGGATTCCATTTTATTTCACCTGCATTAAATAATTACTCAAAATACGGTAAGCAACATCACCAAAGGTCACTTCCTCCCTCTGTTTTCTTGTCGAATCACCCTCTTCCTACTCTCCCCTTCCTCTTCTTTCCTCTCACACACAAAATACATTTTAAATATCTGGTAACAAGACCCCAAATCAGGTTGCATCAGAGGGAAAAAAGCTAAGAGAGAATCACTATTCTTTATCTCACAGATATTTCCTGGATATTTAGTGGAATAACCTTTTGGAATTTATTTTCCTAATATTTGTTCCTAATACTTGTCTGGAATTGTTTCTTTTCCTATCTTTTTGCCTATCCTGATCATAACATTCCACAAGGTCCATTTAAATACTACCTCCATTTTAAACTCAGACTGCCTTAAGAAATCCTCGCTATACTGTGGGTTCCATTATCTTTCCTATGTAATTGGTAATTAATCATCTGTACTTTCAAGGATTGCCTCAATTGTTATTCTATACATATTTCTTTCACTTTCTCCTTATTTGTGTTTTTTTAAAATTAGATTGCAGTTTTTCATGAAATTGTTTTATGGCAGGGGTTCCAAAATTTTATGCTTTTGAAAAACTGATTTTCTCAATATATGCATGAGAACCTAGTTCTTGTAGCAATCTCATTTTCCTTCATGTTCTTGTTGAAAGTTTGTATAAAAGTAATCCCGGAATTCAAAAAATACTCTGGCTTGCTCAATCTGTGGGGTTCTCAGACTCTCTTTTTAGCAAAAATATTCATTCCATAATACCCTAACTTGGCATTACTTAGAATTTGCTTTCTCATAAACTCTACGTCTGTAACCCACACAATTTCTCTGTAAAGACAGATTCATCTTCATGGCCATTAACTGGTCTTGGGCAAGGATGACATAGGTGCTTTGGAAGGTTCAGGGTTAGTATTGAATTCCCCAATAGAGACTCTATTGGTATTACGGCTCCTCAAGTGATAGAGGGAAGAACGTGGTTTTTTAGTGCTGGGACAGGCAATATCACTATTAGTTGTATGGACCAATAACCTCTCTAGCCTCTGTTTCTCCATCTGTAAAAAGGGATATTTAGGAGAATGAAGTGTATTACTGTAAGTAAAGCACTGTGATAAAGGTACACATAGCTACTAAACCAATCCCCTCCGGCCTTCTTCCCCGAACTCAAAAAGCAGTAACAGTGTCTCTTAAAGCATTTTTTTCCTATGGTCACCTTTGCATGAGGGGACAGTACATGTCTCAGAATCCTCCCTTCACTAAGCACTCGCTCAAGTAAAGAAGATAGTGGGAAGCTTCTTGAAGGAGCTCTTCAGCTTACTGCACACCGACATCAGGAAAAGTCCTGCCCAGAACAGGGTGGAGATGGATAGAAAACAAGCGCTGGAACCCATCAGGATTCAGACTTGGTCTCAATTCCTGCTCTAGTCCAGGGCAAGTATTTGTAACCAGGAGTGGTGTGGGACCGTTTCATGGACATAATGTTCCCACCTGCTTGCAGTCAAAAACCACTAGATAGAACACAGCTTTTAATTACCTCAGCTCAAAGCCCAACACTCTACCAAATAAAGGATGTGGGCTCAGCGTGCTGACCAGAATTAGGTTCATCTACTATTCTCCCTGGTCTGAGCAGGAGGAGACAAGAGGAAAGAAAGACAGTGACTTATAACAGTGATATTGATGTAGATAACAAGCCCTAAATTGTTATTTTTTATTCAGTGGAAATTCTTCATTAGAATGAATTAGAAATGCTTCAGTGGGAAGAGCTTTATTAAAAAATGTTTCAAAAAGAATAATAAAACATTTATTGCACAGTGTTTATCAGCAACAGCTTATTAGATGTATTTACTTGTTTATTCCTCATGACCATCCTATGAGGTAGTTACCATTATTATCCTTATTTTACAAATTGAGGAAAGTGAAGCGCAAAGAGATTACCCAAAACACATTATTTGGTAGAGGGCTGGGCTTTGAACTGAGGTAGTCAAAAGCTGGGTGCTATCTAGTGGTTTTCAACTGGGAGCTATTTTGCCCACCTAGGGGACAGTGGATGAGGTATAGAGACATTTTTGATTGTCATGACCAGGGGGCTGCTATTGACATCTAGTGGGTAGAGAATAGGGATGCTACCAAACATCCCACAATTGCAGAGGGTAGTCCTCCACAACAAAGGATCGTCTGGCTTAAAATGTTAATAATACCATGATTGAGAAACTCTGATTTAATCATGCACCATTCTGACCCACAGGCTTAATGGTTTCCTCTTGATCACAAGCCTTTTACTCAAGCCAGGTGTGTTATTACAGGTTACTTACCATTCTCAATCCAGCCAGGTATGTACATGGCTCCACTCTGCTGGGGTATCACTCTCCGTCTGGCTGCGTCAATTCCTCCCAGAGCCCACACTTTTACACTGTATCTACCATTTGTATCATAAGCTGTAAAATACCTTGAGTAGATACCATCATTCTTAGTAGCATCAGCACCTTGATAAGGAAATGAAGGAATTAATGAATATCCTAAAGGTAACTGGGCATTTGTATACTTCCAATTCATATGTGGGTTAAAAATTTTCAAAGCAAAGAGAAATCCATCAATATCTTTAAGAGATCTTAAGATTTGAGTATGTTAAGGATGAGGCCTATTTATCCTTTTACCACTGTGTGTATGTACATGTGTATGTGTGTGTGTGTGTGTGTGTAGTTTTATGTGTACATCTTGTCTTCTTGAATTGCCTTTCTTTTTGAAATCTGAGATCATGTTGGGTTTTTTGTGACACCCAACATAGCACAAGGTAACTACTCCATATGTATCTATTGAACTGAATCGAATTGTTGTATTTGACTAAGAAGGAAAAAATATATGATTATTTAATAAAAGTTATGACTTCTCAGGGTAGATTTAGGTAGGAAATTCATTTATAGAATTTATTCTAATAAGATTACTTGCATCACAGACATGTTCTTTCTAAAAAGAAATGCAGAGTCTCTTTTCTCACTCCTGATAGACTTATTAAATACAAGAATATGGACATATTTTTACTTCAGAGGCAAGTTAATATAGAGCCTGTATAGATATAGAAATCATATAAAATTGTACTCAAATCCATTTCTGCTGCTTTCTAAATGTGAAAGCCTCAGTTTCTTCACCTGTAATGTAGGGATAATAATATCTTGAAAGTGTGTGGTGAAGATAAAAATGAATATATATATATATCTTTGCATATATGTATTTTGTGTATATCTTTGTGTATACACACACACACACACACACATATATGTATATATAAGTATATATAACCACCTAACACAAAATAGCTATTAATTTCCCTCCTTCTCTTTTGCGGGGTATGGAATACCTTCTGACAATCCCCTAGAGGCTCTGTGCCTATTGAGGTTGAGCTGCTAATGCATTTTGAGCTTTGCAGAAGCCTTCTTTACCAACATTTTGAAATATATGAATTGTGAGGAAATGGAGAAAACTCTCATCCAGCCCCCCAGTGCTGGGCTCCCTGCTTCTAACTGCCCTCACCAGACCATGCCCTTTTGCTGTTCTCTGGTTGCTTCTTAGAAAAAGAAAGATATATGTTCCAATTTCTTGAATGACTACCTGCTCCATTGTCCAGTAATTCCAAGGTAACTGTATTTCCATCTGCAGATTCGATCAGGGCTGTGACACTGGCCCTGACAATTGGTGAGGTTCCTTGGCGAATAGTTGCATAAACTATCATGGGGCTGGGGAATTTGCCTGTGTCCTTGTTAATTTTGGAGGTCACTGTAATTGGAGGCAGGGTGGCACTTGATGCACGGGAGGTGACAGTCAGAGTCAGGGTTTGTGAGCTTGCTTGCAGACTGTATTTCCAAGTACCAACCTGATCAAAATAAGTGGAGACATTTTGAATTGATAATATTAGTTGACACAGACCTGACTTCAATGTCACATATAGGAAAAGCTTATCTGATACAAGCACGTTACAAGCACATATAAGAAGATTTGGGCATTTTTGGTACTCTCTCAGCCAAGGAGAGCTTCAGTGTGTTTGGACTAACTATATGGTTCCCATTGTCAAGAAAATCCTACTCAGGGGAAAATGATTTCTGAAAGCTGTGTCCTTATCTTCAAGAAATTTTAACATTTGACTATGTTAAGGATGAGGCCTACTTCTTTTACCACTATGTATGTAAGTATATGTGTGTGCGTATGTGTATAGTTTTATGTGTATATCTTGTCTTCTTGAATTGTTGTCTTTCTTTTTGAAATCTGAGATCATATTGGATCTCTGTTATATCCAACATAGCACAGGGTAACTACTCAATATGTATCTATTGAACTGAATTGAATTGTTATATGTGACTACAGAGAAAAAATATTATATGATTATTTAATAAAACTTATGACTTCTCATGGTAGATTTAGGCGAATCATTTACACAATTCATTCTAATAAGGTTACTTACATCACAGTAAGCAGATATGTTCTTTCTAAAAAGCCTTGGTTTTTTAAGAGATGGACTCCTGAGGTAGAGGAAATAGTTTTCATGATCCTGAAGCTTCAAGGATCATTTTGCATCTTGACTGCCACGTAGTTTGAAGGTTCTCCCTTTAGTACCTGGACAAAATATCACCTATTTCCTTTCTCTTGACTTGCTGTCGTTTTGATTGGATGGAGATTTTTCCTTGTTCTCTCTTTGATTCAATACTGACTTTCCGTTTAGCAACCACCAACATTTTAAAAGCTATAATTACTCTGTAAAAACTTTATTTATTATCAAATTGTGAGAAGGAAAAAAGCTGACTTCATACCTTGGCAGTGCCTGGGATTTGGAGGTAGGACATTTTGGTTTTTGTGTCCACTAAAAAGCCATCTTGTTTCTTTCCACTGGGATCCCAGAGAAGGATTTCAGGAGCTTGTGTTGTCCAGGTGACAAGAAACAAAGTGTTATTTCCCACCGTGCTGTCCACAATCACTGTGCCATTCATCCACTGACTGTTCTTAAGGGTCGATCCCTTACTCTCAAGCTGTAAAGAAAAACAAATCTTTACTTTCTGGAGAACACAGCTCCCAACACATGGTCTTTTCCGTTCTGCCCCTGACTCTCAAGTGCCCCATTAAAAAGCTTTCTATGATGCCTGCATCCTTGATTTGGTGTTTAGGACCCATTATGGTCCAGTTCCAAATTATCTTTCCAGCCTGAGCTTCCACAATTTCCCTTCCTCCACCCAAATAAGACCACTTCCCCAAACTATCCTTCTGAATTCCTGACTTTATGTCTTTATAGTACTCTCTGCTTTTTCTGGAAGTCTTTACATTTATTTCCCCTATTTATCTAAGCTTTCTATTAATAAGTCTTCTCCATTTGTCTAAGCCTTACTCATCCTTCAAAATTCAGTTCAAATATCAATTTCTCCATCAAGCTTTCTCTGATGTTCATCTCCCTCATCAGTTGTAAATAATCTCTCCCTCTTGTGAACTCCTGTAGGATTTCATTTCTGTTAGTTCTTTGCTGTTCATCACATTGTGCTTTACCTTATACTTTCTGGTGTACACAGCTACTCTCATTTACCAGACTATACACCCCTAGGGGACTGATTGTGATTTAGTTTCACCTACATATGGATTGTTTGAATGACCTGATTGCTAGGTCAAGTATCACTGCAGTCCTTGTGTAGATAAATGAAATAAGTCAATAGCAAGGCTGGTGTGTTGTTTAGAGTAGAATGAAGGAGCTGCCAAGCTGAGACTGAGGTGGGGGAGGATTAACAAGGCTTTTGTGGAAAACGTGAGTTTGAGGATTATCTCCTAGATATTAATTGTGTCTAAGTTGGCACCTATGAGAAGAAAGAGTGGTCTGATCATGAGCCAGATTTTCTAGTTTCACAGGTAGATTATGATCTTGGGTGTGGAGAAAGTGAAGGGCTATTAGATCTGGTTCTTGGGGCAGGTTGGTAAATGAATCCTGCTCATTTCTCCATCTCTCTCCCTGTTAGATTCTTAAATATAAAAATAATAAGCAGAAATTGCCTGACTGTGAACTTGTCCTTTTACCAGTTTAATTACTTTTCTGAGACACATTCCTCTCTTTTCCAAACCAGGTCCTTGAGTTTAATTTTCTAAATCTGAACTAGGATAACCCAGGTAGATAACAGAACTGCTGTTTTCTCTGATTGAATAAATGCTATACCAGGAGACCATAAAGCTATTTTTTTGAAATCTGTCATTGTTAGAGTTTTGACATTTACAGTATTATTTTACCTTTATCCAAACTGTCATAATAAAAGTTATAATTCACACTGATGTGAATGCTGATTGTTTATTTATTCTATTTTAAAATTTCATGTAATTTCTGCAACTACTAGAAAAGAACATTTTAAAATACATTTGTCTTTTTTTTTTTTTTTTTTTAATAGTCCCCAGTCTTTTGAAAGGCAATTCGGTTTTCTTCGAATGGGCCCATGGAGGTTTTCTGGTTCATACCTGGTGGAGAAACTAAGAGGTGAAGTTTTTTGCCCATGGTCACAGAGTTAATGGCAGACCCAGGACCAAGATCAAGGGGTCTGGACTGACACCACCAGCTTTTCACAGTACAAAACACTTCCTATCCATTATATGAAAATCTTGGCAAATATCGGGGATTTGAGGTAATGGAAAAATAGAGCAAGTAATCCCTGAACACTTGTTCCAGAAAACTTGTAATTGAGATGATCTACTCTGAAGAAAATTCTGAGCCAATTATATTGCTATGGGTGCTTCTTAACAGATGTTAAAAAAGAATCTTGGACCCATTATAATTTACATTGCTGGTTTCTGTTAGGAAATCACTTAGTATTGTTTCCAAACATGCAAACACTAATTGCCTCATTTAAATGAGTAATGTTGCATTTTAGAAATAATATTTAATATCAAGCCGAACCTTCTATTTTAATTCACTATTAGAAGAATGTAAAACTTAAAATTTTTAACCATTAGAGTCTTCATCTTGGCTATGATTATGTATAAACATGAAACACCAAAGAGTAAGAACTCCAACCTGGATGGAGCGCTGAGAGGGAGCTCCGTTTCCTGATGCAAGGGCCCCAAAAGCATCAATGAGGCCATTGTTCTGAACTTGATCTGAAGCATATGTCTGTAAACCTCCTAAAATGCAATTACATTATCAGAAATTATTTCCCAGAAAGCAAGTATTTGCAACATTTTTGCTGTTGTTAAAATAGGAGAATACACAAAGTAAATATTCTATTGTATTATTACTATTATTAATATTTTAGAGACGAGGTCTTCCTCTGTCACCCAGGCTGGAGTGCAGTAGCACAATCACAGCTCACAGCAACCTTGAACTCCTAGCCTCAAGAGATCCTTCTGCTTCAGCCTCCCAAAGTGCTGGGATTACAGGTGTGAGCTACTGCATGTAGCCCCATTGAGTTATTAAAGGATAAATAGATCAACATCAAATAGAATCAACTCGGAAGTTGATACTAATTTTCTAATCCTAGTAAATAATAGCTCCAGCAACATCTCAGTCATCGGCTACTTCAACTATCTGCAAAGCAGCCACGAATTTCTGACAAGACATAATTGATACCATAAAATCTACATTTTGAAGGTCATGCACTTTTATGTGAGTCTATTAAGCCTTATGCCAAGTCTATTGATTTACTCTTATTTGAAACATAATCCTAATAAACTTGGCTTTAGAGTTTTCTTCTAAATCAGGAAGGATGCATACATGACAGCAGCAAGACATAACAGCGGACAAAGGGACAGTTACGGAATGGTATAATATGTAGTAAAAATAAGATTATACACCAAGCCTGACAGTCTTGGGCTATTAGAATAAGTGTAACTAGGATAGTTGACATGAAAGCACTTTTAAACTATTAAAATGCCATCCAAAGTTAAGGAAAGATTTCAGTAATGTAGTCAATGCCCCATCCACAGCCCCTTATCTAGGCGAGTACATCTCTCCCCAGCTGTTGTAAACATTGGCTGCTAATGGCTTATAGCTGCCACCTTTTCCAGAGAATGATCTTACCAAAAAGGGCCACCCTACCTAGAGAAATAACATGCCCTTCACCTCTGCCTTGCCCTGACAGTCCACAGCCAATGATTGACGGTGAAAAAGGCCAGTCCTCCTGCTTCAAGGTGGGACCAAGTCTGTGACGCATAACCCACTCCAGAGTCTTCTATGGACTCAGCTAGACTCTTACTAGGTCCACTTGTGTGCTTAGCTCCTTCCCTTGTCCTGTTTTTGCCTCCTTCCTTTTCTCTTGAGAGCTTTCCCTCCATAAATCACAGGCATCCAAATCCCTGTCTCAGGCTCTGCTCCTAGAAACCCAGCCTAGGATAGGTAGTATTAGGATCAAACAGTCCTGTCATTTTAGCTACATCAGAAGGCAACTCAATATAAATAATTGATACCCATAACATTGCCCCTAAGTCAAAAAAAGAAAAAAGAAAAAAATATGGTCACCCACTCTGCTAAAGAAGCCAGGGAAAATGGGATCTATTTTAACCACCTGTCTGTGTATGGGAAATAGACCTGTAATACATTAATGTTTTATGGAGAAACTGCATTGTATTCTATTTTAGGAATGACCTTCTTCATTGTTCACCAGGCCCTTTGCCCTTCATACTACTTCTTCCTCCCTCTTTGGACGCTTCTTCCCCAGGTAAAGTTAAAGGCATCCTTCTTTGTGCCTTGTTGTCCTTTCTATTGCTAACATAGCATTTGTATCATGATATTATGTACTTAGTGGCTTGTCTGTCGTCCCCGGTTCTCTTGGCCAGCTGCCAACTAGAAATGAGTGGTTTCTGGTTAATTTATTAGATGAATAGTCCTTATAAGGTGCCTGTGAAGAGGACCCAGAGTCCTTACTAAGGTGCTGTGCTAGTTCCGTCTTCTCCAGACTGCTCTGGTACTAGCTCCAAAACCTTAAAACAAATGGGTGCAGTCAGTTCTAATGGCCATTTGAGAATAAGGGCAGCTAGTTGGCTAATAAGATTACCCCCATCTCTCCCCATCCCACCTTTCCCCCACTCCTAGGTTCACTGGGAGAGACAGTACACTGGGTCTCAGCAGATCATCCCTCACCTGTCATTTTGGACAGCTCCTCTAGTTCTTTAGCCGCAGAGGGCCCCAGGGCGACCGTGTGGATAATGGCTCCACTTTGTTTCACCTCATTAAAGCACCTGCTTATGGTGTCGTCCTCCCCATCAGTCAGCAGCACAATTTCAGATCCATCTGTTGAGAATTTCTTCCTAATCACCTAAGGATGTAATTCAGAGCATGAATTATCAGACTCAGTGTGGCCTAGGTGTTTGTGTGAAAACTTTACTTACAGGGAAGGAGAAGAGAAATTGTAGACGAAATAAATTACAGTGCCTGGGGATGGTCAAATATCTGTCTTGAAATGATACAATCTTAACCCAGCAACATTCATGGAACTTGACAATCATCTTTTCCCTTGGCTAGCCTGCTCCAGAGAGGGACGTTGTAGCATGCAGGGCAGCTCTAAGTATAGACAGCACTGGGGAAGCAGCAAAGAAGGTTTTTCCAGTTACTTCACATGACACCTCCTTGACAGGCTTTCAGAGGTTCTAAGATGCCTTCAGAAACCATCCTTACTTAATGGGGATTGCATTTGGGGGATATTAGACCCAGGGCAGATTTTAGCTTGTATGATCTTTACCAGTCTGACAGTACCAGCTGTTTATGGCTGGCATTGGTTCTGATTAGCCATTACCCAGGTCACACGCATTGTTAAAATTTTTAATATCCCTTCCGATTAAAGGGAAACATTTTGTTCCTATTAATCCCCACTTCCTAGTTGTCCTGTGACACCTATGTCTCAACTATTCCTGGTAGACTCAGTTTATATATATGTTTTATGGTGTAGAGAGAATACTCCTTCAGCCAATGTTGAATTAGATTATGATGGAAGGGAAATTAGATAAAAGAATAGTGTTGTCTATTTAAGAAGAGAAAGTGAAAGTTCACTCTTCCCCTAAAAAGAGTGGAAGGAGTGATCCAGAAGTAGAGAAGATAAGCAATCAGGCCCAAGTAACCTTCCCTTTCTGGACCAGAATTGCAGAGAGGGAAGGCATCTTAAGTAGATTGAAAGGAGGGCTGGGGGCAGAACAGGCTTCTGCTCCGCTCCCTGTTTGGGCTCTGAAGGGAGGCTGCCACACAGGCAGTCATTAACGACATGGGAAGAGCAACCGTGACCACTGCTGTTCCTGTGTCAAGGAGCCCAGAGCCCAGGAGCCTGTCAGCTGTGGTTGTGGCCGTGGTCTGACAAAGCTACAGGGCTAGAGAGGCCCAATTTGGATTCCCTTGTGTCACTCCCCCATAACTGCTGTGTGTCATGCAAAACAGGCAGAAGTTCCCACATGTCCCACAGGGGAGACAGAAAGCAGCTGGGTTGAGAGCTGGAAGGTCAGAGAACAGGCAATCCTGCCACAGAGGCTGAGGAAAGTTGACCTGGTTGGAAGACATGGGGCTGCTCAGGGCTCTGCTGCAACAGTGAGAGCCAGGGTGGGGCTGAGTCAGTTGAGGAGGACCACTGGACCCCAACAAAGCCAAGAGAATAAGCCAAACCTCTGTGGCCACAGCAGACAGCACTGCAAGGAGCCCAGATCAGACCTGACCTGAGTCCTGCAGCAGAGACCAGCAGGGATCTTGAGGACAGTGTAGGATCCAGGGCCCTTTGCCTCAACACCCTGAAGTCACACACATTCCTCCCACCCCACACCCAGGCTCCACTGGGGAGGAGGGCCATTCTAAATTCCAGTTGTACCCCTCAGCCATCTGAATGGAAAATGCCGAACCAGAAGTTCTCCACCACCACATCATCTAGCATTAGTCATCTCCCCTAGGGTTTTGCATAGCAGGAGTTTGGTACAGCACATCAGCGATTTCATTGTCAATTTTCCTTTCTCATTTGCTGCTTTCATCAAAGCTTGGGCAAGTGGCAGAAGCAATAGAACCCAGATGCATGCAGGTGTCTGGAGAAGGGTTTTGCGGCTGACTATACACAAAAGAAGCCATTTTTAGGAAACTGACATTTAAAGTGGAATAAAAGGGCTGGAGGGACAGACAATATTTAAGGAAATAGATCAGTCCAGTGTCAGGTCAAAGAATGTGAGCAAGAAGCTATATGTTCCTGCTGCCACTTGGGAAGCTGGGACAGCCTCATTGATGTGTGTTGTGCTCAGAAAGCAGACTGAGGGCAGACCCGCCCAAGACATTGAGAGGTTCTGAGATCTTAGGCCAGTCAGCACCATTCAATCTCCTAATCTTTGTTTAATGTAGCTAAATAGCCTCTAAATAAATATAGAATTTTGCATTCTATATTTGGAGCAACTAAACATCAGGTGTTACTAGTGCAATCAATTAACTTGATTCAATTTTATTTACTAAGAACCTCCTATATAAATGATATTGTGCTAGCAGCCTGGGAGGTAAAAAGACAAGTCCTATCCCAAAAGACGTTTTGCTCGATTGAAACACATGATTAGAATCTAAGACAGAAGACCTTAGAAGTCATAAGAGATAGTTTTGTTTTTAAAGAGTCATAAGTTTTGGAAAGAGATTTTATGTAGTTGAAAGAATCAGGAAAGATGTCAAGAAGTAGGTGGTGCCTGTGATGAGTCTTTAAAGAATGAATGTGATTTGAGGTGCAAAGAAGGGAGGAAAAAGTGCTCTCTGTGCGGAGCTAGGCTGGCAAAGGTATGGAAGCTCGGAAGGACAGGCGATACAATTTGCTTAAATACAAGATACCTGAAAGAGAGTCCTTGCTGCTTAAGCCCGGAATGGTAGGTAGGGGCTGTATCATGATAGATCTTAAATATTAGATAGAGGAATTTTTACTTGCTCCCCATTTGTTGAAAATGGGGAGACATGATATCTCCCCAAGTGGAGTGATGATGTGATTGGATGGTCAGATAAGATCTTTAGATGTGACTCCAACACACTCATAGTTACCATTCCTAAGTCTTCCAGCTTCTGTACATAGACCATTTGACTTCCCAAAAGGAGGTTCAGTACACCCAGAAGTTTGGAGTGCTCAGTTGCCTCGAAGCTTAGCCATACTCATAGGTCTTTTTATTCTCATAGAAGATACCCTCTTCTATCCTTGTGTACCATTCCTTCACAGCTTTCATAACAATTTATGAATATACACTTGTTTGTGTATTATGTGGTTACTGTTGTCTCCCCCAGTAAGATTATAAGCTCCATGACAGATGTGGTGCCTGTTTGGCCTTTATGATATTCTTAGTGCTTAGCACAGTGCCTGGCATGTAGAAGGCACACCATGAATATTTTGAATGCAGAAAAGCATGAATGCACAGATGCAGAAAAGCACAAAAACATGAATGAATTAGTTAATAATAGATTTGGAGGCTTGTGTCTTTGCATCATTTGGACCATTGCTCTGCCCTTGGTTATATAATTCAGTTAGACACTAGACGTATATGGAAACACTGGAAACGGAAATTTCTTAGGAAACATAAATTTCAAACACTGGTAAACTACGACAGAAGAACATGTCTCACAGTAAATGCTGATCGAAGCCCGGAGCAGATGGAAGTCCCTCCTGCAGCCGCTGTGGGTAAGCTTTTGATGAGCTTGTCTCTGTCAGTGCCACCATTTATCTGTATGAGTTTACTTTGTACACGGGCAGCACTGTCAAATGTTACCATCCCAACCCAGGACCCCTGCTCAACCGTCTGCAGCAGGAAAAGTTTGCCAGCTTGATTCAGTCGATTAAGGCGGTCACCAGTCTAAATGGAGAAGCAGAAGAAAAGCAGTCAAGCTGGGTTTAGATGGACAATGAACAGATAACAAATAACAGGTTGAAGGGAATTTGGAAGTGGCTGCCTTGATGTAAAGTAAATGACAACAAGCTTTTTTGAGACATATCCTTCTATGGGGGAAAATTACTTATTTATATTTAACAGCATCTTTGGGTCAAATTTTAGGGCCTTTGTATAAATATCAAAAGATAAAACCAAGGCCGGGCGCGGTGGCTCACGCCTGCAATCCTAGCACTCTGAGAGGCTGAGGCAGGAAGATTGCTTGAGCTCAGTAGTCCAAGACCAGCCTGAGCAAGAGCGAGACCCCATCTCTACTAAAAAAAAAAAAGATTATACCAGATTACACAATCATTAAAGTTTAATGCTTTTGTAATAGTTCTAGATAAGCCCTTTGTAGGACTATGGACCTATAGCCTTATATATTTTTAGTGAAACATAAAAAATGTTAAGTTTATATAATTCATCAGAATTTTGCTCATAAATTGAAAATTAATTTAATTTGGCAAATGAGACAATCGATTTAGAATCTTTGTTGAATCTTTGTTGAGTTGAGGTGGGTGTGTCTGAAGGCAATGTTATTGTTATAACTGTTCTGACCCTCAGGTTGTGTTTATTCCCAACCAGTTTCAACTCAAGGTCCAGATTATATCATATGCATATCTCTAAAAAAAAAATTACCAGCATCCAGAAGACCAAGGCTCATTGAACATACCGACATGCTTCTAGACTTATCAAGGACTAAACACACAATCCTTTGTCCAATCTGCAGTAATGAGAAGGTGGGGTTGGGTGGCTGTGTTGTCATAGGAGTGGTTTTCTTAAAGTCCTCAGAATCTTGGATCACTTCCCACGTGCTTCGGAGATTGCATCTTTCGTTTTGCAGATTTGGGGCTTCTTTATTGTGGTTTTGTTCTGTACAGAATTCAACCACCTGAAATTGTCAATAAAATGATATGATAAAGGTAAACTACTTTTTAAAATCTCTAATAATTTGATTGCAATATTTTAAATACCACATTTAAAATATTTTAATCCCCTGCCCTTCTCCCTAGTCTGCTCTGCTAACCCATAACCTTGGCTCAATCCCACAATCACTGCAGAACACTGCTGGGGAAAATCAGTGTCATAACTCAGAGTTCCTATCTGAAACCATGTCTTCAGTCTCATTAGAGCACTAGTGCTCCTCAGCAATCCATTTACCTGCTCTAGGTACCTTTTTTCCTACTCCCCGAATTTGCCATATCAAGCCATCATCACTCTCTTCAAGCCTCCTTAGCCTTCCTCTCTTGGTACCACCTTATCTCTCCATCCTTGAATCAACAAACCCTACTTCTTTACTTCCCACTCACGTACCGACACAATGCATTCCAACCTTCCAACAACCAACATTCCAGCTCTCTCCAAAATCCACCTGGATGTCCCACAAGTTCCTCAGACTCTATGTGTCCATCAGTGACCTCAACACCTTTATCTAATTTGCTCTTCTTCCTCACGTATTTCCTAACTTTATGTCACCACTACACACCCAGTCACCCAGATCAGGAAACGGGGAGTTTTCCCATCTTCTTCCCCCTACAAAATAACTGGGATCAATACATTTCACTATCTCTTCAGTTCATTAGCTTTTCTCTATTTCCAGTGGAATCTCCATCATCCAAGCCCTCTTGGTCCCTCCCTCAAACAATTGCAGTCTCTTATCTGACTTTTCCATCTTGCTTCCCCTCCAGTTGGTCCCCTTCACAGCTGCCTGAGGAGTCTTCCCTCTTACTCCTCTGTTTAAGACCCTTTGGTGGCTCTCGATTGCTCACTCACTACAGTCCAGACTCCTTCACTCAGCAAACGGCGGTCTCCATGATTTGGATTTTCGCTCCACTCTCCATCCTCATTCTGCCTGTACATTCCAAGTCTTTGATTTTCCCCACTATAGCATATAAGTTCCCAAACTTGCCAGGCTTTTATATCTCTGTGCCTTTGCTCATGATACCCACTTGATCAAGAAGTCTCTCCTCCCCCGTCTTCTGCATTGTAAACTCTACCTTCATGTTTCAGACAAAATGTCACTTCCAAAATATTTTCTCATTTTCTGCTCTTCTCCCAAAGAATTCCCACTCGACCATTTGTGGCCTCACAGTACCCTGTAGAAACTTTAATAAGGTCCCTTTAACACTGTGATGCACTGTTGGACTGTAAGTCCACCTATGGCAGAAACCTGTCTTATTAAATTTTGCTTCCTTAAAATTTATCCCAGTGTCTGACACATAATAAAAACTCAATATAAGTTTGTTGTTTTTTGAGTAACCCTAACCTCTTTGCACTTCAGGTTTTTTCATCTGCAAAATGGTGATAGTTATTAATGTTATGTAAGAATTACATATATGCAATAGGGTCAATACTAACAAAGCAAATAAATGCTGGTTCCTATCCCTTTCTTATGTCTTATATCTACAACATTTGCTAGTGTTTATACGCCTAACATTTGGAAGGATTAGAAAAAGGCACCGTATACACAGGAGGAATAACCTAGTTCCTCCTCTCAGTGACTCTACAATATTATCATTCGGTTAAAAATCTTAAATATCTGGAATTCTAGTAATTTAGAAAGTAATCACTAGCTGTTTAACACTTATTTTTCTCTTTATTTGCATTTTTAGGTCATCTTTTTGGTAGTGTTTCCATTATCAGTTGTGACTACTTTTTAGGAAAGAAACCTGAAAACTTTTATGTAAACCCCAGGCAGAGGTTCCCAAACCTGGCTATGCATCAAATTTAACTCTGTGGCTAATTAAAAATATATAATCTGGGCCACCTTATGGAAGTTTCTGAATAGGTCCAAGAATGGACTGCAAAGCCAAATTGAAGGACGGGCCTGGTGAAGCATGGTGCATCATATTTTAAAAATTTATGCCAAATTATTATGGACAGACTCTTGAAAGTTGTTTCATCCTCCATTATAAAAGGAAAACATAATTTTATGTAAGAGACTGAAAGATAAGAGGGACTCCCCACTAAAATCAGTTAATTGACATATTTAACCTTATTCCGTGCAAATTTACTGTTCTACATATTTAGCATTAATATGGATAATTAGCCAAGTTATTTAAGTAAGAATTTGTGTGCCTGTATGCCTTTAAGGGTATTTGAAGTCGTTCTAAGCACTTAAACTAAAACGCAGCAGGAGGAAGATGTTGGAGAAGAAAGAATGGACGTGAGGAGGGGAAGGGGAAGAAGATAGGACTTTAGCCCTGATTTTATACTCCCAGCTTGTCTCACAGACAATCTACTGCTCACTGATGGTTTCTCTAAAATTTGATTTCCCTTGGAGCACCTGGGGTAAAAACATCACTAAACTCATGAGTCTAGGAAAAAAAAATAACAAAGTACTTACAGAATTAATACTCTGTGCAAACATTATGGAAGCCTTCTCAGTCTGCTGGCTTTGGGGTAAGAATTCACATTCCGTTTCATACAGTCCCGTTAATTTGTTGGGTCTGCATGGTTTGGTGACACAGCTGCTCCCCTGACACTTATTTACTACATTTTTACCAACAATATCTGCCGAACATCTGAAAATATATGAAGGTTAAATGTTTAGGTGATGTAATCATTTCAAAGGGTCAGACTCTATGTTCAGTTTCTGACAGATTGCCTTTCTATGATTTCCTCTCATGAGCCAAGAAACAAATGCATCCTCTAATATAGAAAAATTATTAAATTTTCATCAGAGTCATTTCTACTTGCCAGAAAGTATCTGAGGGGCTCCCAAAACGGTATCAGAATTTATTTTTTATGTAGTAGCAAAGCTAAGTCTAGCTTATGGTTGCTGTTAGCTTTGATATGGACCAAAGTCTTCAGGTCCCTCCTATCTACTCCCCTCACTCCTAGAAAATCAGGAGCCCTCATTCGTTTCCCCCAAAAGATTTACTGACATTTCCTGTTTGGTTTTTTTCTAATTAGTTTATTTCAAATGGTTTTGTATAGTTCTTGTACGTTCATAAGTATTTAATATTTTTCTTTATATTATGTGGAGTTTTGTTGCTATTATAAATTGAATGCTTTTCCCCCACATTTTATTGTTTAATTGTGTATTTGAATATATAAACAATACATGAACACTATAGAAAATTTGGCAAATAACCAAAGGTATAAAAAAGAAAAAAACATGTCTCACATTAGAAATGAACTACTGTCAACATGTTGAAGCATTTCCTTCTCTTTCTATGTATCGACATAACATCGCACATATAGTTTTGTTTCTTGCTTTTAAAAAGATTAGTCTATTTATTCTATTTAAAAATTTAATATATTACTTAATAGTTTTTCAACATGTAGTTTTAACAATTTTATACCTTTTGATACTATAATATGAATTTAGCCTAATTTATTTAATTTAGTTTTCCCTTCCAATTGTCAGTACTACAGATAAAACATCAATGAATAAACAAAATTTCACATACAATTTTGACTATATTTTCAAGTTTGCCACATGATTGAATCCCAGAGTAAATGATCAGATCCAAAAGTTTGAACATTTTAAAATCTATTGATACAGCTGTTTTATCATTTTCTTAAAATGGATTTTTAAACATGAAATCACTGGGTTGAAAAATAAAAAATTTTTTAGAGATTTGATGTGTCACCTAAATTGCTTTCCAGAAAAGTTGCACTAATTTATGCCTCTAACAACCATCTGCAAGAGCTTTCATCCTAGTGACAGTAACTTACTAGGTAATAAATTAATCTTTGACAAATTTGCATCTCTTTGGTTACTAGTAAGAATACTTTTATATGTTATTGGCCATTTTTATTTCTTCTTTTGTGAATTATTTATTCTCATTTGTCTATTTTGCTATTATGGTGTTATTTTATTTATTTTCAAAAGTTTTTTGTGTTATAATGCTAAGCTTCTAGAAGGCTTTTTAAAAAAGTTTTTGCAAATATCTTTTTCTGTTTTTTACCTTTTTATATCATTTATTTTTGGTCTGTGTGCAACAAAAATTTTAATTTATATATAGCCACATTTATCATTCTTTTAGTTTCTTTTCCAATTCATGAATGTGTAAAAAGACTTTTGCTATATAGGGATTTGACATTCTTAAATATTCATCTAATTTTCATTATGATTTCATTTATTTTTAATGATTCTATCCAGTTGGAAAAGGGTCTGTTAATTTTTTTCCCCACACAGTTAAAAATTGTCTGATATCTTAAGAAATCCTATCTTTCTTCACAGATTTGTAACTCTACCTATATTAAATAGTAAATTAATTATACATGTAAATGTTAGTCCATATTATTTTAATTAATGTAGTTTTATAGTATATTTAAATTTGATAAGTAAAAGCCCTTTTATTACTATTTTTTCAAAAATAATGTTAGCTACTATCTACTGAATGAACTGTAAGATTTTTAAAATGAAGCAAAAATGGATGTAGTTTTGACTAGAATTTCATAAAACCTATATAATTAATTTTGGTTGAATTTACATCTTCCATGAATTGAAAGTCTCTCAATTTATCTTGTTTTTTTTTTTTTTATTAAATCCTTTAGAAGGATTTTATAGTTTTCTTCAAAAATGTCTTCCACATTTTGTAGAGTTTTCCTTACATTTATCATACCTTTAATTGCTATCTTGAATGAAACATTTTTTTTCCATTATATTTTTAAACTGTTACTATGTGGAGAAGCAATTTGAATATTTATTTTGTATCTGGTCACCTTATTGACTTCCCTTGTTAATTTTAATTTCAATTTATTCCCTTGAGTTTTCTAAGTGAACCACATATCATCTGTGTAAAAGCCATTTTCTCTCTTCCTTTCAAATAGTAGCTCTTCTTTTTACCTCCCCTGTGTCGTGTGTTCTTGCATTGGCTATAACACCCTAAACAAGCTTCTATAACTGTGGCAATAGTGGCCATCCTTATCTTATTCCTGGGAATGTCTCCAGTGCTTCCCTATTAAATATGACTAGACCATTGGCTTTCAATAGATGTTCTGTATCACATTAAGGAAGTAACCTGTCGTGGGCAGTGCTGTCATTTTTGTGATTGCTTTCAGCCTTGAAAAGAATTAAAAAGTTTGGAAGATAAGGAGCAATACATATTAATATATTATAATAAACTTTTTAAAGAGGAAGGCATGTCTTATCTGTGGAAGGAAGAACATGCTGTATATGTATATATTTCTAGAATATCTCTAGAAAGGAATATGTACTAATCAGTCTTTCTCTCAAGGGAATATACAGTGTCTAACTGTGCAGGAGCTTAGAAAAGAGAATGGGAAAGGCAGATGTCAGGTTTGAAATGGTGCTCTTTGACTGAGATTTGAAAGGGCAAACCAACGTATGATCATGTCAGAGAAGTGACCCTGGGCTGTGGTCTATGTAGTGCAGAGTGGACAGGCTGAAGGAATCTGGTAGACTGTGCATGGTTCTAGGAGGCAGTAATGCACTCAGTGTCTATTTATGCCTGAAGAGATCCAACGAGGGATAATATAATGGAAAAGGACCAAGCAGACAGAATTTGGGTATAATAAAGAAAGGGAAAAGTGGAGAGCAGTAATGTTCTTTGGGAGAAATGGGAAGCCAAGGCCAAGAGCAGCCCCTTTTTGAAACAATTGTATCAAGTCAAGACAATAAATGAACCAAAGCTGAGTGCATCTCCTTAAAGAGCCATCAGGCAAGCAAGACTGGAACCAGAAATGGAGAAGATGTACTAACTTCTATTCTTTAAAAAGAGGCTGTTGTCTTTTAACTCAGGAATAAATGTATAATTTTATCAAGTTTCTTTTGAGAATCTATTGGAATAATCATTTATTTTTCTTCTTTACTTGGTGTACTATATTAACTACTTATTTAATATTACAACATTTTTAGATTTCTGGAAGACATCTTACTTGGCCTTAGTGTGTTTGCTATTACCTTAATTCTGCCAGATGTAATTTATTATCCTTTTGTTTAAAATCTTTGCATCTATCTTTTTAGAGAGCTGAATCTACAGAATGTTTTTCATTCCATCTGTCAAGCTTTAGTATTTGAATTACACTAACTCTTTAAAATAAACTGGAAAGTTCCCTATTTCTTATGTTTGTTCTAAAGCAGTTTACACACACTGAAACTGATGGCTGTTAGTATGTGCCCATAAGACCATGGCAGCCAAGAGTACTTCCCAAGTGTTTGGTTTGATTTCTACTGACACCACACAGGATTTAATTCAAACTGGCAAGAGGTTTTGTTTGTTTTAATATTTGTATTGTTTTTCAGATAAGTTCCACAGTCCCTCCCATGCCATGCATACTGACAAAGTCCATGGATACCATTCTGTCCTCAATGCACTGAAGAGCCCCAGTTAGGTCTGCTTATGTCACTGATTCTGGCACAGGATGATGGAAACACTGAACATAGCACCTCTAGATTCATTATAGTTGGTACACTTAAAAAAAAGAGGCAAATGATTTCTAGCTGCAGAGTGGAGAGTTCAAGTAATTGAAGCACTTGTAAAGTAAGCAAAAGCAGTAGTTTTGCAAAAATCTGAAAAAAGACACTAAGAGAATGAATTACAGGTAGAAAATAAGACAGGAGACTGATATTTTTAAAGCAATCAATTCAAGAAAAAATTGGTTCAGTTTAAAGTAATTGGGGAAAAGTTAAATCAAAATATACATACTTCACTGCTTTGCTTTTTCCATTGGATAAGTAGAATTTCTGGTCATTATTGTATTCATTAAATACTCCCCATCGTAGATGAGACCATTCATGGACAAATACCCTACCTGTGAGAAAATATTTTAAACATCTAATTACAATAAGAATGGCAAAATTACCTTCTCACATTGGGAGAGAGCAATTCTTCAGAACAGTTAATGTGCTTTGTTATGCTAATTTTTTAGAAAAGTAAAGACTTGATTTCCTTAGAAAGATCTAATATGACAACTGTACATTTCTGTGAAATATAAATACTTATTTTGGCTCATCAAATATTAATCAGGCAGCTTGTAAGTGCCAGGCAGTAATTCATACAAAGATGAAACAACTGCTCTGCCCTCAATAGCCCATGGTCTGGTGGAGGACATGCATGATCAGGTAACCGACATGCATAGTGGTGGGAGTGTAACGATGGAGGTCAGTGTAGGCTGCTAGGGGAGCAGAGGCATTCACACAGAGCAGCTGGGGCAGCATCCCAATAGGTCCTTCTCCATGGCTCATATCTGACCAAACTCAAGGCCTGCCAACTCCACCTCTGCCTTTTTGCTTTGATCCATTCTTGTCTTTCCAGTCTTATTGCCGCTTACTCCTGACTTACTGCAATAGCCACCTGACTGGCCTCCATGCCTCCAGGCTCAAGGTCTCCCCTGTGGTGCTCAGGGTTAAGTCCAACTCCTCGACCTAATATATGAGGTCTGATGATTCAGGCTCTGCTCCTTTCTGCAGCCTTATTTCTTACTGTTCTCCACCCACTTCCAAAACTCTATGATCGTGATGAATTCCCGAATTCCTTTACTTTCTAGTCCACACCATATTCTTGCTCATCTCTGGTCCTTTTTACATATTTTTCCTTTGCTTGAAATACCTTCTCCCTATCTCTGCTTGGATAACTCCTATTTGTCTTTCAAAATCAAGCTTCTGTTCACCTAGAAGCCTTCTCTGACATCCTCAGACTAGGCCAGGTACTCCTTTGCACTTTCATTATCTCCCATTAGGCACTTGTCCTGTTAAATTGTCATTGCTGCTTACTTGCCAGTATCCCACACTAGTCACTTGGGTCCATGAGGACAGATGATATGACTTCTTCATTGTCATATCTGGGCACATAGTGTCTAGAACTTAATAGACATTCAGTGATATTTGTTAAATTAGGATGAAATCTCAGTAACTATGTACAGCTTAGTTTTTCTGGAATGTAAATTCCAATATAGGCTGAATTTGGAGGGTTATATGAAGGGAGGCTTACAGAGGAAACTTTAATATACCACATTAGGGATTTGACTTTATTCTGTGGGTGCTGAAAAAACAACTGATGGTCTCTTAAAGGTAAGAAAAGATTAGGAGGGAGCAGGAGTGGAGTCACAGTGCAGAAAGGGAAACATAAAGTAATGACATTATACATGCTTGTGATGGCTGGAGTGGGCTCAGGAGTGGGACAGGGCAGTTAGGTAAATCAATTTAGCACATATTTATTGAGCCATACATTGGGAATTTTTTGTTTCTATTATGGAGGTGAAATGGAGTGTTACAGAATAACAAAGAGGTAGGTTTCACACCTCTTTCTGACAAGGTTTTTAATTGCTTTCTGGTTGTTTTTGGGTATGGGGCATGGAGGTGATTGGGCTCTTTTGTTTGTTTTCTCTCTCTTGTGTGTTTAAATAAAGAAAATCAAGCTGGTTCTGGAGGATCCAAATCTTTTTTTGAGATAAAGAATTCTAATACTATTTAGCAACTAATCACATTTGATTATACTTGGAAAGTATGTTTTATGTATACACCATTGTTTTTAATATTTATTCCAAAGATTGCTATCTATAGCTCATATAGAAATGATAGAGTTTATTTTGTGAAAGAAGACTGGACTTTTTTCTTTAGTTACAGGTTTTTGAGAGTGGAATTGCAAGGGTATTCTGTCTGTTAAAGTGTGGTATCAACATTACCTGGGAGCTTGTTAAAAAACAGATTCTTTTTTCCCCCATTTATTTTTTATTTGTATATATTCATGGGGTACAAGTGTAATTTGCTACATTGATGTATTTTTTTTTTTTTTTTGAGACAGAGTCTCACTCTTTTTGCCTGGGGCGAGTGCCGTGGCGTCAGCCTAGCTCACGGCAACCTCAAACTCCTGGGCTCAAGCAATCCTACTGTCTCAGCCTCCCGAGTAGCTGGGACTACAGGCATGTGCCACCATGCCCGGCTAATTTTTTTTTCTATATATATATTTTTAGCTGTCCAATTAATTTCTTTCTATTTTTGGTAGAGACGGGGTCTCGCTCTTGCTCAGGCTGGTTTCGAACTCCTGAGCTCAGA